>JAWPHD010001524.1:0-227500 GCA_037043455.1 Cyrtodaria siliqua | reverse complement strand
GTAGTGGTAGCAGTGTCAGTAGGAGTCCCTGAGCCTAGCAACAGAGTAATGATTTTGCGTATTGGTACTGAATCACTGGTCAAAGTGTTGTCTATTAGGCATCCACGCCTTTCCGTCTTATTCATCTGGGTTAGGCAAGCCAATTTTATCATCCACACGTACTTTTATGGCCAATTTAGACAGCCCTACGAATGCTGTTTATTTTGCCTCCCTGCACGTGATTATTTCATAGTTGGATAACCGTCACTTTAATATAGACAGGCATTCGAACTGTTAGTCATTTTCAGGGTGGCAGACATTTAGGTCAAATTTAGTAATAATCAGGCACCCACGTTTTACTGTCTTATTTATCTCATTTATCAATCACACGTCATTCTCTGGCCGATCCTATTTCACGAAACCCTTTGGGCACAGCTTTGAGACATACGAGCTCTGGGTGTTCTGGCGGCGGTACTATAAACCTTATAACTACACTAATCCCACTCCCACCTCCACCATACCGAGTCATTTCTTGTTTTAGCACGGCTTCCCATCGCGAAGTCTCACGATTTCCGATCGAATCTCTATACGTTCAGATGACAGCCTCTTACTTTGTAGGTATGCGTGGTTTTCAATCATTTAGACAGCCTTACTCATGCGGTATTTGGATCCCCTGCATTTTAGCAAATAGTGAGATAACCGTCAAGTAAACACTGGCTTTAAAACCTTTAATACAGCCTTTGAAGGGGTTTGTAAGACGGATCTGAGTGGCAGAATTTCAATTGTCACCTTCTAATTTTAAATACTGACATAGTTTCATCCGTACTGAAGAGTCTTGTCTCTGCTAATCTTGAATATATGTAAGTCAGTTTAGTTATTCGCAGGATTCTCATGAGGTTGTTACCGGAAGCGAAGATGACCTAGTTCAGCATGGTTAGAGGTGAGCGTGTCGCCACTTCGTCCTCGAGAAGGATTTACGGCTCCCAGTAGTCCAGGGGGAACGAACCCGAGGGTTCGACGCATTGGGTGTACAGTCATGTTGACTCAGATATGGTTATATGTGCTTGGGCGATTCGCAAGCACAGTTGGGGGATGACTGCAGTCAGTCCAACACTTTCTATTAATTTGTTGGTTCTTTGTGAGGACTATGACTTCATTTTACAGTTGATTGTGCACAGTCAGACACGTGGTTGCAACGTTGTTGAACTTCGTAATAAGCGAGGTACCAGTTGTTAAGTAGGCATTTTGTTCACGACGTTCAATGACATTATAATTATCAGGAGGTTACGGCGTTTACACGTCCATGTTGGGAAACCAACTACTCACTCCTGCATAAATGGCGTCAGTACCAGATATGTTCTTTCGCAAGTTATATAACGCACATTATTTTGTATTGTGGCAGGGCGCGGCTCACGTATGAGCTGTATACTGTACTGTATGCGCGTTACATAATCGTACAATGATTTATCCAATTTCCTTTGGCTATGTGGGATTCGCTTTTGCCAAAATTATTTTCTTCTGGCGGTGGCATTATCAAAATGTAATTTTGATTGCTGCTATGTGGCATTATCATAATTTCATTTTGATCGCTGCCATATGGCCGTCAGCGAATCCTTCAATTCAGTGAAATCAAAGTTAATGACAATTAACAATTATATAATTAGTAAATTTCAATGTAATACTGACCACTGTTTCCCGGGGTCGGGATTACAGCATGAAATATTAAGCCTTTTGGGGCTTATTGTTGGTGCATCATGCCTAGTTCGGTCGTGCACATTATTGTAATCTTTAGAAAAGAAATAACTTTCAAGTGATTAAATGAAGAAACATTTAACTTTAGAATTAGAGTTTTGAATAAACATTTTATTTAAGCCTGTTGGGGCTTCACTAAGGGTATAAGGCTGTTGTACCATGCCCTCTTTTGTTTAAGCCTATCGGGGCTTCATATTTTGTTTAAGCCTACTGGGGCTTCATTAAGGGTATCAGGCTCATGGGCCATGCCCTCTTTTGTGAATCATGTTAAGGGCTGCCATTATATATGTATGTGTTGCCGGCAGCCCGCTATTTGGAGCCGCGCCCAATATTTGCCAAAACTATTTAATATACGATCAAACCTTTTAATAAAGGATAATATTTTCTTGTGTGTTTGTCAAGTTGGTGCCTTCCTAATAATACGGGCTATTACTCCAATAATAGCCAGAGTTATTGGGAGGCAGCACCCACGGTTTTGTTAGCTTGCTCTGCAATTGTAATATTCGTTTAATTGCGCATGCGCAATCTATTTTCTGCCTTCCCCGGCCAGAACTTAATGACAGCGGTATGTAATTTTGTTCATGTTATGTAAAATAATGATTTTTCCCCACCCTCCTCACCCTTTCTTTTCATCGTTATGTAGTTCTTTGTCATACTCGTTATTAAGTTGATACATTACTTTTTGACATATTTAATCTGTTTCGTTTTTATTTAGGCCAAAATTGTAAATCCTCCGTTAGGAAAAAGATGCTGCTGTTGTCTGCATATCATTTCAGGCACTTCCTTTGTACAGAAGTTGTGTGGCTTCGAAAGCAGAACGATATACCAGAGGATCCGTAATCGGTGCAGCTCCAGAAGCGGAACGATACTACCGACGACGGTGCTGGTGCGGGTCGGCAGCAGATTGATATACCAGATGATCGACACTCGGTGCGACTCCAGAAGTAAAACGATATACCAGAAGATCGGTGCGGCTCCAGAAGAATAGCCGTCTGCGAAACTTTCAATTTAGTGAAATAACGTTTAATGACAATTAACAATTTTATAATTAGTTCAATGTAAATACTGACCTCTGTTCCCCAGGGTCGTTATTACAGCACGAACTATTAAGCCGTCAGCGAATCCTTCAATTCAGTGAAATCAAAGTTAATGACAATTAACAATTATATAATTAGTAAATTTCAATGTAATACTGACCACTGTTTCCCAGGGTCGGGATTACAGCATGAAATATAAAGCCTTTTTGGGCTTATTGTTGGTGCATCATGCTTAGTTCGGTCGTGCACATTATTGTAATCTTTAGAAAAGAAATAACTTTCAAGTGATTAAATGAAGAAACATTTTACTTTAGAATTAGAGTTTTGAATAAACATTTTATTTAAGCCTGTTGGGGCTTCACTAAGGGTATAAGGCTGTTGTACCATGCCCTCTTTTGTTTAAGCCTATCGGGGCTTCATATTTTGTTTAAGCCTACTGGGGCTTCATTAAGGGTATCAGGCTTATGGGCCATGCCCTCTTTTGTGAATCATGTTAAGGGCTGCCATTATATATGTATGTGTTGCCGGCAGCCCGCTATTTGGAGCCGCGCCCAATATTTGCCAAAACTATTTAATATACGATCAAACCTTTTAATAAAGGATAATATTTTCTTGTGTGTTTGTCAAGTTGGTGCCTTCCTAATAACGAACCAATCTCTCCGATATTAGAATGAAACGCAATCAATAGAAAAGGCTTAGATCGCAAGCTAACCTAGTTATTTTCTAGGTGAGTAAAAAAAAAGGAGTCTATAATGTGGTCACGCAAACGTTTATTCTTAAGGTAGGTGTGCGAGATATGATAGGTATTTTTATTGACTTAATCTATTACATTTTTTTACCATTACAAATGTATGACATTTATAATATACACACACATTTGACAGATCGTTAACATCGCATATTCAACAAAATAATAATTACGTGTATTCTTTGCCACATACATCCTGTACATATTTAAACAAAAACACATGTTATGGTATGACAATGATAAACGAGAATGTTCTGAAATAAGATATCTAGTTTTGGTTTAGTCTGTTAAATTGGATATAGATTGCCGCAATTCAAGTGCACCGGAAATGAACTTACTTTTGGTTTACTGTTTTGTGAAAGCTACATTTCCTGTTCGACTTTTATTCAAAATTCACATATTTTGTTTCCAATTGAATTGTACCTCTCTTCAATTGAATAAGACCTCTCTTCAATTGAATAGAACCTCTCTTCAATTGAATTAGACCTCTCTTTAATTGAATTAGACATATTTTCAAATAATTGCGTTTATGTTAATCGGACCTCCCTTCAATTATTTGAAAAGATGTCTAATTCAATTAAAGAAAGGTCTAATTCAATTGAAGAGAGGTATAATTTAATTGAAGAGGGGTTTAATTCAGTATTGGAATTGAACCTCTCTTCAATTGAACTGAACTTCTCTTCAAATGAATTAGACCTCTCTTCAATTGCAATAGACCTCTCTTCAATTGAATTGAACCTCTCTTCAATTGAATTACACCTCTCTTCAATTGAACTGAACATCTCTTCAATTGAATTACACCTGAATAGAGTCACGGTCTAATTCAGTTGAAGAGATGTTTAATTCAATTGAAGAGAGGTCTAATTCAACTGAAGAGAGGTTCAATTCCAATACTGAAGTAAACCTCTCTTCCACTGAATTATACCTCTCTTCAATTGAATTAGACTTCTATTCAATTGAATTGAACCTCTCTTCAAGTGAATTGAACCTCTCTTTAATTGAATTAGACCTCTCTTAAAATAATTGAATTAGACCGAGACTCCATTCAGGTGTAATTCAATTGAAGAGATGTACAATTCCAATACTAAATTAAACCTCTCTTCCATTGAATTAGACCTCTCTTCAATTGAATTAGACTTCTCTTCAGTTGAATTGAACCTCTCTTCAATTGAATTGAACATCTTTTAAGTTGAATTAGACTTCTCTTAAAATAATTGAAGAGAGGTTCAACTGATTGAGTTTATGTTAATTTGTCGTTCACCAACCCGGAACCGTATACGGTGGAGTTTCGTCCTTGCTATTTCCATATTTTTTATTTTTTTGAACTAGGCACAATTTATCAATATAAAAAGGACGGGAATATGTTTAAGAATCAAGATTGCAGTGTTTTCTTTTTAACCTAGTGTTTAATATTTAACTAATTATTTTCACAGTGATGTGTCGTGATGGCTTTTATTGATAAATATCACATTAGGAAAAATAATTGTCATTTCAAGACAAATATTACAGATTTGAAAAACCGCACCAATACAAACACACAGCTTTAAAAAGTTATGAGGATAGTATTACGACTATGAATATAACCAAAGGCTTGAAAGCCATAAGGCAATTACTTATTTACGTCGAAGCAGCCGGAGTATCAAGAAAATAAACCGTTAAAGGCACGACACGACAAGATTGGAGAACGACATTCAATTTTACGATGCCCTTCAGGATTTATGTAGACGTCATTACATGTTCTACTAAATGGCGGATCGACTCAAATATTCACCCTACAAAATAATTTAATCAGTAATTTATGATATTAACCTCCCCGAAGTCTTGAAAATGTAATGAAGCATATGACTGTGAACAGTTTGGGATGTTTGTGTAAATGTGCAGACGTTTTAACAGAGAATTCAATGTCAATTGACCGATAATAATGTAATTTCCGGTGAATATCACCATTATCAAAGTTTCATTTTGATTGCTGCTCTGTGGCATTATCAAAATTTCATTTTGATCGCTGCCAAATGGCCGTCAGCCAATCCTTCAATTCAGTGAAATCAAATTTGATGACAGTTAACATTTTATAATTAGTAAATTTCAATGTAATACTGACCACTGTTCCCTAGAGTCGGGATTACAACATGAAATATAAACCTTTTGGAACTTATTGTTGGTGCATCATGCCTAGTTCGTTCGTGCACATTATTGTAAACTTAAGAAAAGATGATTAAATGAAGAAAATTTTACTTTAGAATTAGAGTTTTGAATAAACATTTTATTTAAGCCTTTTGGGGCTTCACTAAGGGTATAAGGCTGATGGGCAATGCCCTCCTTTGTTTCAGCCTATTGGGGATTCATCTTTTGTTTAAGCCTATTGGGGCTTCTTTAGGGGTATCAGGTGAAACATGTTAAGGGCTGCCATGATATATATATGTGTTGACGGCAGCCCGATATTTGGAGCCGCGTCAAATATTTGCCATAACAATTTAATAAATGATCAAGCAATTTAATAAATGATAATAATTTATTTTGTGTTTGTCAAGTTTGAGTTATTGGGAGGTACCCCACTGTTTTGTAAGTTATATCTGCTATTGTAATTGTCCTTTAATTGCGCATGCGCAAGCCTTTACAATATTTTAAGAGAACGGTATGTAATGTTTCAGGTTGACTTAAATACTTATTGTTTCCCCTCCCACCTCACCCTTTCTTTTCCTAGTGATGTAGTTATTTGCCATATCGATAAATGTGTTGATCCATTATTTTTCAACATGTTTCATCTGTTTCGTTTATGTTTTAGGTCAAACATTGTAAATCCGCCATTAAGAAAAAGATCCTGCTGTTGTCTGCATATAATTTCAGGAACATCCATACTACAGAACTTGTGTGGCTTCGAAAGCAGACCGATATACCCGAGGATCCGTCATCAGTGCGGCTCCAGAAGCGGAACGATAGACCTGATGATCGATGCCGGGGCGACGTCGGCAGCCGAATGATATACCAGAAGTTCGATAATCGGTGCGGCTACAGAAGCAGATCGTTATACCAGAAGATCGGTGCGGCTCTGGCAGAATGGCCGTCATTCAATTCAGTGAAATCAAATTGAATGACAGTTAACAACTTTATAATTATTAAATTAAAATGTAATACTGACCAGTGTTCCCCAGGGTCGGGATTACAGCATGCAATACGTGCGGCTGTCAGCGAATCCTTCAATTCAGTGAAATGAAATTTAATGACTGTTTACAATTTTATAATTAGTAAATTTCTATGTAATACTGGTCACTGTTCCCCAGGGTCGGGATTTCAGCATGAAATATTAAGCCTTTTGGAATTTATTGTTTGTGCATCATTTCTAGTTCGGTCGTGCACATTATTGTAAACTTTAGAAAAGATGATTAAATGAAGAAACATTTTACTTTAGAATTAGAGTTTTGAATAAACATTTTATTTAAGCCTTTTGAGGCTTCACTAAGGGTATAAGGCTGATGGGCCATGCCCTCTTTTGTTTTAGCCTATTTGGGGCTGCATCTTTTGTTTGAGCCTATTATAGCTTCTTTAGGGGTATAAGGTTTATGAGACATGCTCTCTTTTGTGAAACATGTTAAGGGCTGCCATGCTATATATATGTGTTGCCGGCAGCCCGCTATTTGGCGCCGTGCCCAATATTTGCCATAACAATCATGACAATTTAATAAATGATCAAAGCATTTAATAAATGATAATATTTTCTTTTGTGTTTGTCAAGTTGGCGCCTTCTTAATAATGTAATTTCCGGCGAATATCATGGACTGCATCAATGTTGTCTTGTAATCAATTAAGTATTACACTTGGTATTACATTTCGTCTATTGTTTGTTTGTTAAAGAGTCTCAACTTTATAAATAATGAAGGGTGTACTCCATTGGCATTACATGGTCCGAGAATTAACTTTCATACCTCATCTAACCCTTTCTCCAAGAAGCGAAAACAGTGTTGGCTGGGGTATGAAATACAATAAATACTGATAAAGGTGATCCTTTGGCTCCACCAAACACAATTAAGAGAATAAAGCCGCAGACTCGGTTTTATTGAGTCTGTTCATGAGAAGTAATGAAAGAAGCAACACCTCTCACGCCCCCTAGCACCGGCTTAAGCGGTATTCTACTTCAAAGCCACATATAGTTGGCTCGTTGGTCCCAAAGGACCAGTAAAAATAACACTACTGATTCGTACAACCTTAATTTCGGTTTAAAAAGTTTGCATATTGTAAAATTAAAACATTAAATAGGTAATTTTAAACAGGTTATCACAATTTGTCAGTAAAACATATTTTTAAACGTTTTTTATTGTCGAAATATCCGTTATAAAATCCTGCTAACATAAGCTTTCCCATCGCTTAATGGAATTAAGACGGGACCACGTAATGAAAACGAGTCTTTTCAGCCTTCCTAAATGATATATAGGTTCCTATAGAAACCACAGCGTCCGAACGCAATGGGTCCGCCCTGTAGGTCCGCACTGTACTGAAACTAAAATGAAAGAGACAAAAAACAACAGAAAGGTTGGCGAAGACAGGGTTACCGACTTGGAAGACTCCATCCCCAACTGTCTTTATCATTCTATGTTTACGGAGGCTCCATCGTCAACTCTAGGTTCTCATTATATCCTGCTCATCGAATCTAGGCTAACATGTCACGAGTTTGTATACGATTACCCACTCTAGGTTATCATTGCACAATGCTGGGGTCTCCATCATTCATATTAGGTTCACATGACGTGGTTCCTGCGCAAGAATAAGATCACTGATTGCCCAGATATATGGTTAAACTCCGCACGAATTCATGTTCATTTTATTATTTTCTGTCACGTTCACTAAAGGTCTTCATCATCAAACCCGTAATAATTCAGATGCTCTTTAGAGTTGACAGAAGCCAACGCTCGTGGTTCTAGCACACAAGCTGGAGTTTTTACTAAATAGCATGCATCATCTATAGTTCTGAGATGAGAAGGTTAAATGCTTTACTAAATAGCATGCATCATCTATAGTTCTTGGATTAAGAAGGTTAAATGCTTACTAAATAGCATGCATCATCTATAGTTCTGAGGTGAGAAGGTTAAATGCTTACTAAATAGCATGCATCATCTATAGTTCTGGGGTGAGAAGGTTTAATGCTTACTAAATAGCATGTATCATCTATAGTTCTGAGGTGAGAAGGTTTAATGCTTACTAAATAGCATGTATCATCTATAGTTCTGGGGTGAGAAGGTTTAATGCTTACTAAATAGCATGCATCATCTATAGTTCTGGGGTGAGAAGGTTTAATGCTTACTAAATAGCATGTATCATCTATAGTTCTGAGGTGAGAAGGTTTAATGCTTACTAAATAGCATGCATCATCTATAGTTCTGGGGTGAGAAGGTTTAATGCTTACTAAATAGCATGTATCAGCTATAGTTCTGAGGTGAGAAGGTTAAATGCTTACTAAATAGCATGTATCATCTATAGTTTTGCGGGGAGAAGGTTTAATGCTTACTAAATAGCATGCATCATCTATAGTTCTGAGGTGAGAAGGTTTAATGCTTACTAAATAGCATGCATCATCTATAGTTCTGGGGTGAGAAGGTTCAATGCTTACTAAATAGCATGTATCATCTATAGTTCTGAGGGGAGAAGGTTAAATGCTTACTAAATAGCATGCATCATCTATAGTTCTGGGGTGAGAAGGTTAAATGCTTACTAAATAGCATGTATCATCTATAGTTCTGAGATGAGAAGGTTTAATGCCGATTCTGCACATATTTTATGACAACTAATTTATTTTGGTCAATTAAAAATTAAGGAGAAGTTCTTGATATAATTTGCAATAACTGTTAAGTTTTTTTTATAAGTACTTTAGACGTTTTCAAACTACCACATAAACTTATCAAAGAAAGGCTTATTGATACTATTAAAACAAAGACTTTGCTGGGGAATATATTAAATCGTTTGTTTACTAACCACAATTTGGACAACTGCCAGTGTGGAATTTGGGGAAAATTACATGTGGCATTGGGTACGAACTGTGCACCTTTTGTCACAGTTATGTTGAACTGTGCACCTTTTGTCACAGTTATGTTTTTGTAATGCTCTGAAAGATATTTCAAGCTGAATATTTCGCTAGATACACTGACAGATGCCATCGAGGACTTTAATATCTGGATAATACATTGAACATTGACAACGCTTTCTTTTCAATTGTGGTTAATGATATCTATCCTAAAAAACTTCAAAGCTTAACAAAGCTAATATTATCTAATACTGTCGCGTTGTTCTCTATTTGCTCCTTTAGATTGAACATAATGGAGAAATGATGAGAAAATTCCATGACGAAATAGATGTCAGATTGTGTTCATTACGTTCCCTGAACACATTCGTTTGGGGTATAAGTAAAACCAAAATCTATCAATGCTACCGTTACCATAAAATTCAACAAACTTTTTCTAAATGCTGTAATCGTTACCCTGATCTACATTCAACATATACAAGTAATTCAAGAACACTTCTGCGACAATGAATATCACAGCACGACTTTCATGGTGACGTGAATTACAAACTTCGTAATAACCTTGATCATGATCACTTCCTTATAACCTTTATTAAACTTGTCCAACTGTTTATAATGTGAGAGAAACATATATGAATATCAGTAGAAAAATCTAGTTGAAAAGAAAGCGTTGTCAATGTTCAATGTATTATCCAGATATCAAGAGGTGTTATGAAAGTCCTCGATGGCATCT
Organism: Cyrtodaria siliqua; assembly: GCA_037043455.1. Taxonomy (NCBI): domain Eukaryota; kingdom Metazoa; phylum Mollusca; class Bivalvia; order Adapedonta; family Hiatellidae; genus Cyrtodaria; species Cyrtodaria siliqua. The sequence goes on along the minus strand of JAWPHD010001524.1, from coordinate 217,241 downwards.
GCCAGTGTATCTAAAATAAGAAAGACAAACACAGCTGGAAAGATAATGATAATGCATATACATATCTTAATTTGAACATAGTTACGTCTGCTTACATACATATATACACCTCTTGATTTGAACATAGTTACGTCTGCATACATACATATGTACACCTCTTGATTTGAACATAGTTACGTCTGCATACATACATATGTACACCTCTTGATTTGAACATAGATGCGTCTGCATACATACATATGTACATCTCTTGATTTGAACATAGTTACGTCTGCATACATACATATGTACATCTCTTGATTTGAACATAGTTACGTCTGCATACATACATATGTACATCTCTTGATTTGAACATAGTTACGTCTGCATACATACATATGTACACCTCTAGATTTGAACATAGTTACGTCTGCATACATACATATATACACCTCTTGATTTGAACATAGTTACGTCTGCATACATACATATGTACACCTCTTGATTTAAACATTGTTACGTCTGCATACATACATATGTACATCTCTTGATTTGAACATAGTTACGTCTGCATACATACATATGTACACCTCTTGATTTGAACATAGTTACGTCTGCATACATACATATATACACCTCTTGATTTGAACATAGTTACGTCTGCATACATACATATGTACACCTCTTGATTTGAACATAGTTACGTCTGCATACATACATATGAACACCTCTTGATTTAAACATAGTTACGTCTGCATACATACATATGTACATCTCTTGATTTGAACATAGTTACGTCTGCATACATACATATATACACCTCTTGATTTGAACACAGTTACGTCTGCATACATACATAGGTACATCTCTTGATTTGAACACAGTTACGTCTGCATACATACATATGTACATCTCTTGATTTGAACATAGTTACGTCTGCATACATACATATGTACACCTCTTGATTTGAACATAGTTACGTCTGCATACATATATACACCTCTTGATTTGAACATAGTTACGTCTGCCTACATACATATATACATATCTTGATTTGAACATAGTTACGTCTGCATACATACATATGTACACCTCCTGATTTGAACATAGATACGTCTGCATACATACATATGTACACTTCTTGATTTGAACATAGTTACGTCTGCATACATACATATGTACACTTTTTGATTTGAACATAGTTACGTCTGCATACATACATATATACACCTCTTGATTTGAACATAGTTCAGTCTGCATGCATACATATGTACACCTCTTGATTTGAACATAGATACGTCTGCATACAGCGGAGAAAGAGATGACGGAGTTTAATTCGCGCCACGATAAGTACAGCTCAATCAACGTGAAAAGCTGTCAGATAATTATTCATACCGGGAAACTGTTAACTTTACATTATTACTTGTCATTTGTGGCACTACCTTCTTGTGCACATCTGTGCACTACTTTCATGCGCACTTTTGTGGCACTTCTTTCATGCGTACATTTGTGGCACTACTTTCATGCGCACATTTGTGGCACTACTTTCATGGGCACATTTGTGGTACTACTTTGATGTGCATATTTGTGGCACCACTTTCTTGTTCACACGATACAGTGTCCATCGGAGAATGAGGGGATATGACTATTTGCCTGACGCTATTATGTGAAATGCAGTAAACTTAATTTAATCAACTATAAGCTGTAACCATATAAAAACTGTGTGTATATTTTAATGCGTTCATCTTTTCTTTTCTTCACAAACTGAATTACATTTACAATAATATTATTGAAACCAAAGAAAGTTCGATACATATGAGACCTACTTCCAGCAATCTGAAATAGAAAAAGTTGTATAGATCCAACAGAGATGTTCAAACTCTAAACGATTCAAAGACATGCTATGACGACGTCGTTTGATTTGTTGTCATTAAAGAAACTAACACGCCAAGTAACAGAAAAATTACTCTACACAACTATTGATAAAATCTCTATCCAAGTGTCCAGGTCATGTATATCTACCGATTAAAGTATAGATGTATTCATGGCTTCTTAAAATATCCATAATTGAATATGCATAAAATAAACTACGAGTTAGTAACCTTTAACTCTACTTTAGTTTTGGGGTTTGACCTGACAGGTTAAAGCCGTTTATAGAGTTTTATTCTCAAAATGTTAGTTATATACCTCGTCGTCATAAGGTTTGGAAACAGTGTACTTAGGTTGTAAAATTTGGCTGCTGTTGGCGGGCCAGCTACTTTAAATGTTTTCCATATAATTATGTATTGTTTTCACCACCTGCCACTAGTATTTACTGCATTCACATTATAGATTTAATCAATATATCTAAATATCTTGGATTTCAAAATATGAAAATGAAATTAATATAGAAATGCAGAAAACCGTCGACTCTCCACTCTATAGAAGCTACATGAAATAAAGGTAACACTTGCAGCAAAATGCTTCTCTGATTATTATTATATCTATGTCTAACATTAGCACGTGTTAACTTAGTGTCAATCGTATGCGCAAATGTAATCATTTTCCTAGAAAACGCAAGCAATTGAAAATTATCAAATCACAACCCTATATTTCATCTTATCAGACATCAGTTTAACACAATATAATAAACTGTTGATATGACGTTTAATGTACGTTACAGTAATAATTCTACGACACGATATGTCAATACAAGGCACCACGATTTAATCACAGAATAAAGAACATTCGTTTTGATAACGTCACTTCCGTTACAGAGATCGCTGTCGTCGCAACAATCTTTTCGAATGCACCCGCGTGAGTTTTTGAGCTGTTTTGTACAGTTAAGAAAATCGTTTTGAGGCGTACAACCGGGCGAGCATCCACGAACGGTAGATTTGTATCCTCGATTGTCATTCTCACTAAACATTTCGAAGTAGACTTTCTGAAAAGAAAACAAATATAAACAACTGGATTAAAGATATTTCACATGAGACAGATTTAATATAAGTGTTAATGGTTAACTAGCCAATGCACTTTGAGATATTAATGATCCCACCAGCCATGCCTTAAACGGACTTTGAAAACAATCTTTGAACACATACTTTGAACTGTCAGCCACTTACCGTTCGCCTTTTTCAATTACGTTTTAACGCTAATTATATGAAACATAGTTGTTGAACGCTACCAGTCGACAAGGCATTTAAAAGCTATCACTAAACATGGTTGTATAGTATGCAACAATTTAATAGTATTTGGTGTTGGTACCGACATAATGACAATGTTTAAAGAACATGCCGACATAATGACAATGTTCAAAGAACATGCCGACATAATAACAGTGTTCAAAGAACATGCCGACATAATGACAATGTTCAAAGAACATGCCGACATAATGACAATGTTCAAATACATGCTGACATAATGACAATGTTCAAAGAACATGCCGACATAATGACAATGTTCAAAGTACATGATTTAAATCTAAATGATATCCATCGCACGAATCCACAACACACTCGTACGTACTGCTTAAGAAAGACAATAATGTATCGTTCGTGAATCATATTACAGAAACGTTCCCTAGCAACATCGTATAATTGTATATGGTAACCATTAACATGTTGTCAAATGGCGGCCATTCCAAGATAATATTGTAATTTGATCCAACACTATGTAGGCAAAAAATCTATGGATATAGTTACCTTTACATAGATTTAGGGGTTGAAATGTAACAAAGACACGACATAAATATCATAATACACAAGTGTAATGAATATAACAAGAGTACCACCAACGGTGCAGTTGCTCGACTTTGGTGAAACTAGACCATGAGACAATCATTCCTGCCAAGTTTCGAGTTTGTAGTGCAAGCTGTTCTTGAGTTATCGCGAAGACAAGCAGTTTTTAGTTATTTTTTTACAAGTTTTGTTACCATGGCAACCACCTTTCTTATGCAAAGCTACCAAAAAGTGAAGGAGCACAACTAGACTATGACACAAACATTCCTGCCAAGTTTCGAGTTTGTAGTGCCAGCCGTTCTTGAGTTACCGCGAAGACAAGAATATTTCGGGATTGTCCGACCGACAGACAGACAGACCGACATTTGCAACGCAATATGCACCCCCAACCTTCGGGAAGGGGGGCATTATTACAATTGATAAATAAAGTTTCCATTTATTACATACAAACTTTAACCAAGATTTCAGGGAATAAAAGAGGCCATACCTTTGTTAAAATAAATGAAAGAGTTATAGAACCTGGCGCCGATTTCACCAACAGGTTTTACTTAAATACATAAACACTTACTTAAATAAGTCACTAAGTAAATGTTAGCTGAAATGTGTCGCCAACATTAATTAAGTTTCTATTTAAAAACTTGACTAAGAAAAAAATCTAAAAAAAATAATTAAATATTGACTGTGAATTTATCTATTCTGCAATCAGTGTAAGTAAAGTACAGGCAGTTGTCATAAAACCAGTCACAAAACATGATCAAACAGATGCTTGAAGAAGATCATAGCAACGAATCACCAAAAACGCATGGTAACAGCTTCTTTTCTGATGCTATTTTTATATAAAATAATGCATTGTTTTATGTATTTAGTAATTTTGTAGATATTTTTGTGTACATGTATTTCGTTTGTGGACATGGACTTCTGTAAGGGGAAAGTCAGCTACTAAGCTGAATTAGAAACTCTGTGGTGCCATCTACATGTGTGAAGTTTCAATCCATTGTGTAAAGTGGTTTGGAAGATAGAAACTTACATACAAACTTTAACCAAGCTTACATTTACATACAAACTTTAACCAAGTTTTCTAAGTATAACAGGGGCCACACTTCAGTCAAAATAGAAGCAATAGCTATATCATCTGACTCTGTGGTGTCAACTAATGGTGCTGAATACATGTGTGAAGTTTCAATCCATTATGGATGTGTTTTGGGAGATACAAGATTACATAAAAAACTTCAATCATGGGTCGCAGACGACAACGACGCAAGCGACAACGACGACAACGACGAAGAACAAGTGATGACAATAGATATTTTTTACTCGGACAAGTCGAGCTAAAAATGAAGGCCAAATCGACTTCTTTTCCATTCAGCACGGTGTGTAATCGCAACTGCCTCGTCAATTTTTCGAAACCAGATATTCCGTGGTTACAGCAACGAAGAGGCAAATCCGACTGTCAGAAGATCTAAGCAGCTAAATTAGTGACATATTTGATAAATAGATTCGTGCACGCATTTAAAATCAAATTAATATACTCGTTTGATAAAATTGATACGATGCTCGGCAGACACTCGCCTCACATATCGATAATTTTATCCAATTTGTTTTAATTAATGCATTCGTATTAGATAGATATTCATTTGAGATATTCTACAGACGATTGACGTGCAGACAGTCGTGGTATTAAGTTACTGTAAATAAGGCTCACGTTTCAACTGGATTATTCGTCCAGACATTGCATTATGACCCGAGATGAAAGAAAAAACAAACGGAATTAATGCACGATTATACAGAAAAAGCTCACTAATGAGAACGTGAAAATAATCTGTCACGACAGGCCTGGATGTTAGAGAATAGTAGCACTGATGCTGATAACTTAAATACAAAATACGTCACACGAGCTTCAGGGCGAGAAATGTCATAAACATGAATGTTGTAATTCTTGACTGAAATATTGACAATGACAATATGTTTATTGATTTTGGCCAGTGGCCCATGTCAGCATGATAAATGCAATACATACTATACAGCAATGTAAGGTGTTAGAAACAAACATTCATTTTGCAAATGTATATATATTAATTAAGTTTATGTTCAAGTATACTGTATTATATTTGGGAATCTAGAATCATACGGCGTTCTTTAAACTCGTAATATGAGTACTTTGATAGATTTCTTACAAGAGTCTGATATCTGGAACTCATTAAAATGTTAAACTTGTTGACTGTTGCATTAATAGTAAATTTGTTAGGTATATACTGGTGTCTAATATGTGCTAATGTTTGGCATACCAAGACGAAATGATACTCATTTTCAATATCACATTTACATACTTTGCAAATTCTCTGATTTTTGTCAATTTTATAATGTCGTCCTCTCTCAATTTTCAAGTCATGAGAGGAACATCTTAAAGACCCAACATCCGATCAGACCTTCGGATGTAAATTAACTCTGCTGTGTGTGTGTATTATCAGTGAGTGACAATATAGTGTTAGCTAAAAATAGATTGGGACTGCAGCAGACGACAGAAAACACATTGTTGACCTGTTGATTGTTAGTAATTCCCATGAGTTTTAAACAGATACAACATAATTTTCTCTTCCAAGTAATTAAATACATGTAGACTTGTATGTCTCATACACTAAACATGTACACAATAACTGTATTTATGATATTCATTAGTTTTATTATTCTAAAACACATAATTCAGCCAAATTAATCTGTTTTGCTTTTGAGCACTTTTATTTTATTTTTTTCCTTGACAAATTGTCATCCATTAGTATATGTTTAATGAATGTGTAATCTGTATACAGCAACACTGATCCACAAATACCAGACATAATGAGTATATATATGTCAACATCTTTGATAAGGTTGCATTGTATGGATCATGTTCTACTGGCCCAATTAGCCTGTATCATAATTGGACAATTCCATTACAAGTAAGGTAGAGGATCCATTTCTGCATTTGTATTTTCCCATTTGTTTTATTCATTTCTCATCAAACATTCTAAAGACACATATGCGTAATCTAATTACTCGCAAGTCATCTCTAAATATGTTTATTTTATGTTATTTAAATGCTCAAAATGATAAAAGAAATAGTTGATCAACCTATATAAATTGAACTCCACCATACTGATCTTGGCGGCATTTTAATAAAATGCGGTGAAGTGATATGTTTTAGAAGTTGATGAAAACGTGTTATATTTTTTATTTTGTGTGTGATGGATACATCCAAAACATTATTAGTAATCGAAGAGCAAAAACTTACAGCTGAAGCTCTTTAATTTCAACCATTACAATTGGAATTTTATTGAAATAAAAAAATCACCAGAAGAACAACAAAATAATGACAATGTGCAACATGAGCTACCAATTAATTCAATTGAAGAAAGCAGGAACATGATGCTCAAGTTTTATCAATTAACGATGTTACAGAAACAGATTTGATGACAAATGTAGATGTTTCTTTTGTACCATTGCTTTTGTTCTCCATGTAATCATTAGTGATTACACATGAACAATCATGGCTTGGAAGTGGGCCAAGACCTAATGCCAAAAATAGAATTTAAAGAAGGGTGACAGAAGAAATGCTTGGCGCAAAACTGAGTATCTTGTTAGAAAGGCTAGATTAATGAAAAGGGACCATGTAGATGAGGGTGTTGTTAGAATTCTAAGAGAGATAATGACAGAATATGTATTCAACTTAGTAAGGTCTCGCTATCCTAACCTTCCAGGAGAGCCGTATACCGGTCTTTGTTGGTAATACAACACAATTGTGATATAATTTTAATATATGTACTGTTGCACAGATCATTCAAAAAAAGGATATGTGTATACATCAGTATTTGAGCAACAAAACACAAACAGTATAATACTAACATTTTAAAAATGATGCAAACTTCGATTGATGAAAACATTAATATGTGTTTAAAAAATGGATATAAAATGCTGCAACACAAATGTACATGTATTTGGAGAATTTCACAAATTAAAAACATCCAAAGTAAGTGCTAAGCATGTTTATTATACACATTTTACTAACCTATACAGCAATAGCATACTACCATGTGTTTCTTGCTCATTTGTTTACAAACAATGGAGTCACATGATCTCATGAATACTTAGCTCCTCCCATGAATTTGAAATTTGAAATTTTGGTTTGATGATTTTATTTAATTATGGAAATCAGAAAGAACCATTTAACACTATTTTCATAATAATGAAAGAAAATCAGTTAAACTTCAAGCACATATTTTTTGAAAGATAACTATAACTGTTTTTTATGATTTTTTGAAGAAAAAGTGTCCCTGACATGAAACATGTTCAAATATACAAGGGAAACCACCCCCAGCCATTACCTCCCTTATATACCCCAGTTGGGTCTTTAACTTAGCAGCTATAGCGTTCCTAAACTTTCTTATAGTGATACAGCTTAAATATTCTTCATGTTCAAACGTGGTTTTAAAATTGAAGTAAACTGATAGTTTCAAACTGTCTTTCACTAAAGAAGACCACTCTTGAAGGTACTGGTCCTTTATTATTTGTGTAAATGTGTTTATGAAGTCTGTTTCATTAGTTACACGTCGGTCGATCCAAACATTTTCCAGGCCGCAATAATCTAGCAAACGTTTGACACTGTTTGTCCAGTTTGTTTGTCCGCAATCACTCAAATATTTCATCATATTATAACTCTTTTTGACAAGTCTGTGATCTCCCATATTTAAAATTGTACACCAATATGTTATCACTCGTTTAGTCGCAGCAATGAAGATCGGGTAGCGCCCACAGTCTCCCAGCACCGCAGCATTCGTAGTTTTTTCGTTTACAAATATATATCGTTTACAAGCGTACTTATGTATAATTTCTATTGAATACCCCATATCTCTGACCCATAAAGTAAGATAGGGCTAATCTTTGTATAAAAGATATTGAAGAAGACATGTTTCGGAAGTTGTCCGTAGTTGTACATATTTGACAAGACAGAAACTAGCACACGTTTAGCTTTACACGCCTGATCACTTGCCATCCTGGTGAGAGAAAGTTTTTTGCTAAAAGTAGTGCCCACATATGAAACATTATTTAGTATTTCTATTAGTTTAACGTTGAACGTCCACTTTTCCATTTTTGAAAGTGTTCCTCTATTTTTAAATACCAGAATCTTTGTTTTATCAATGTTTACCTTGACTTATTTATCATCATAAATGATTTCACCAAATTTAAAACAAATTGTAAACCTACAACTGTATCTGAAGTTAAAGCCAAGTCATCGTCAAACAACAGTTACAAGATCAGTAGTTTCCGGAAATAACTGGATGCCTTTGATTCCTCTTTCCTCAAGCAGTGTTTTACAAGCTCATTTATAAAAATTACGAACAAGATCGGTGAGGGGAGGCATCCTTGTTTCAAGCCGATTGGGCTGTTGAAAGATTCAGTTAGTCCATCATTTGTTTTAACACATGCCTGAACAGAATTGTACATTTCCAACATTGCTGTGTATAATTTACCCTTGAAACCAGTTAATATGCATATTTCCCATAATTTCTGTCTGTTAATCAAGTCAAAACATTTCATGAAATCGACTAATGCAACGTAAAGTTTACCATCTTTTTTTGAAAGTTGCTTGTTGATAATTGCTTGGAAAATAAATGCATTATCCGTTGTTGAATAGTTCACTCGAAACCCGGCTTCAGTTTCCTTTATTTTATCAAACATATTAACATAGAATATGATACGTTTTGTTAGTATACTGGTATTTTGGCAAATATGTTTAAAAGTAATATTCCCCTATAGTTTCCAGGAACGTTCACGTCACCCTTTTTGTGAAATACGACAATAATCGTCCGGCTCCATGATTCTGAGAATGTTCCGGTATTATATAAACGGTTAAATAGTCTGCTTACAATAGGTAAAATGATGTCTATAGAATGCACAAATAAATCTGGTATAATTTTGTCTTCACCGGCACATGACCCCCTGTTCAGACCTTTAACAGCTCTTAAAATCTCTTTGTCTGTTATTTCCGAGTTAAATATATAATCTTCTAGTTCATTGTATGTGTTGTTGTCAGGCATAATATATGATTTCTCATTTATGGTATTACCATCACTTTCAAATAGGGTTTCAAAATAGCGTTGCCAATCAACTGTGCTTATATTATTTGAATTATCTGTAGTTCGCTTATTACACATGCATTTTAACTTTTTCCAGAAACTTTTAGGATTGTTGGATTTGTTTATAAGATCGTTCAATTACTGGTGGCTGTAGGCTTTACGTCAAGCTTACTATCACATATGTTTTTAACATTGATTTTAGCGGCTTCATATTCACTTAGGTTCGAATCGGTCCTATTTATTCGGTACTTTCGAAGATTTTTATTTTTTATGTACTTCAGTTCTCGACAAGTGCTGTCAAACCATTTTGGATGCATATTCACAAAGTTCTTCGTTCGTTTTAACATCATTCTGCGCTATCATAAAGAACACCATTACAAGTCAATACAATATCTTCCAAGTTAGTCGATAAATCTATTATGTTGTCTTCTGTAAACACGTATTGCTCATTTAAGGTATGTTTCTTGTTTGTGACATTTGAGTCATTCGTACCACAAGTTGCATGACTAGCGATCTTAAAACTTAGTGGGAAATGAGTGGATTCGCTACGCATTTCAATTTGGAAATCTTTTAAGGCACATGTTATATTATCAGATACTAAACGATAATCTATAACACTGTTACCGGTAGGACCAATATATGTGAATTGCCCATTTCCTTTGTCACCGAAAAAGCTACCATTAACAATTAACGTAGTACGTGCGATTTGAAAAAATTGAAAAGATCAAGACCGAAATAGTTAGTCTTCTTATCACAGGATGTTCGACGTTCAATCGTTTCATATCGACTACATCTTTATATGGTTCAATGTCTATTGTGTTACTTCTGTCCATGATGCAATCAGATCTATTTGTAGTACGCGCATTCATATCTCCTATCAATAAAACCTCTGTGTCATTTGAAATTGTTAGGTGAAGCAGGGATTCTTCAAGCATCTTAACACCTTGAACAGGTTTGTCATTATAATATTGTGAGTTCTCAGGTGGTAAGTTTATGAACGATAATAGTATCTCTTTTCCAGTTTCAAAGACTTGTGGTACTAGTTTTTATTGTTTAATTCAAGCAGAGATGAGCTATTCAACTGAATGTTTTGCTATATCGAACACATTTTGAGATAAAATGTTTCAATTACTAAAATCTAGAAACATCACGAATCTTTAATTCGAAAATGTACAGTTAGTCGTCTTTTTTGGTGTATGAAACTCTTATTTAAGAAACGTCGTATACAACATCATTATTCGACGAAACACCATTTGCGTTGGTCCGTTTTTATGTCGCCAAATAATGATATTTTTCATTCTAAAGATCCAAGACATCATGCAAAATTCTAAAAATGACTCCTTATTTTCAATAAAAGATTATTCTGCACGATAATATTTCCTAGACTAGTGTGCACTAGGGATAATTTAAGCATATTACGCACGATTTCATTTTACATCTATGATGACGTAAAATTTTAGACATCAAACTTCAACTGCTATGACCATTTACCGTGAATTGGAACATGTGTACCACATTTATCTTATTTTATACGTTTCAATTTTTAATATTTTCAAAATAGCATCCCAATACGAATTCCTACTTTGGCCAATGCATGTTATCCGTATAGGACAGTAGAGTTTGATGTTTGACTTTAATCTCGTCTTGTCTTACCCTAAACGGTTTGTTCTCTATTGCCTATTAATGCTGCCTTGTTTGTTAGAGATAATTACCTGGCGGGGATATCTTTATTTACACTGTCCCGTTTACTGGGATGATAATAGTGTAAAAGTGAGGTTTATTGCACCCTGGAACCTGGTTTAAACCCCCAGGTTTTTATTTTGCCACTGCGGTTTCAAGACGGTGGCCCTATTGTCAACCTTTTTGTATTTGTGATGTCTTATCTTGCCTTTTTTCATCTCTAAAGTTGCTCCTTGTTTCCGTGTGTGTTTATGGCTGACTGTCGTCCTTGAATGCTACTTTTCCGGTTCGATTTTTATATATATATTTACATTAAACAGAAACGATTGGCATATACATTTTGTCTCACCCTGTGCAATTGCGGAAGGATCCTCCGACATTCCAGAATTATAAAGTATTTTAAGAATTCTGACTTTGCACAAAACAATCAGAATCGTGCATATTTTCGCATTGCGAAGAACCTATTTACACTTGAAATAAAGTACGAGGCATTACAAATATTAAAGGCGAAATACGTAATGCGTATGTTCAAAACTAAACATCCGATAGAAATGTATGCTCTGAAATGAAAAAAGCTCAAAACAATAATACTACATATTACCTGGCAGGAATGACCATGATGACATGGTTTTTTCATTGCTTTATAATTATCTGAGGGATCTTCGTCACAATCATCTGCTATACAATGCCAACACTGCAGACTGTGCACACGAACTGAAACGGTAAATGCAACATGAGATAATAAAAACATTTCGACCATTGAAGTAAACACGACGGACTGTGCACACGAGCTGAAACTGTACCACGCAACATGAGAACATAAACACATCTCTATTTTCCGAATTTGAATGTTCTACTAATAGGAAAGGTTACAACTGAATTATTAATTATTACTATAAAACGTTTAAAAGAGCTTTTCTATGTATTAAAGTATAATGTGAAATGTGTAAGCACAGCAGATCATCATATAAAAACTAAAGTACATAAAGTAATTTAGCTTTTCTATTTTCAAGACAACGGTTAGGTTTTTCTTCCAAAAAGATATTTATTTGCTGTTTAGATTATCACTGAGGCTCGAGATAAATCTCTGGGTCTGATATGGCGTCTCAAGCTTGATATAGGGTCGATCCGTCGGTCAGTCCCTAAATCTTGTCTTCACGATATCTCAAGAATAGCTGGAACTACAAACTCGAAACTTGGCAGGAATGTTAGTATCATGGCTTAGTTGTGCATCTCCCCCTTTGCGTAGATTCGCCTAAGAAATGTGGTTGCGATGGTAACAAAAAATGTAACAAATCACTAAATATTGCTTGTCACTGCGATATCTCAAGAACAGCTTGAACTACAACCTCGAAACTTGGCAAGAATATGTGTGACATGGTGTAGTTGCGCACCTCTCCTTTTGATTAGATTTGCACAAGAAATGTGGTTGCCGTGGTAACAAAACTTGTAAACATTCACTAAACATTGCTTGTTTTCGCGATAACTCACGAACAACAATATAAACTCGAAACTTGGCAGGAACGTTTTATGTCATGGTGTAGTTGTGTTCCCCCACTTTTGGATATATTCGCTTAAGAAATGTGGTTTCCATGGTAACAAAACTCGTACAAAAATCACTAAATATTGCTTGTCTTCGCAATAACTCAAGAACAGCTGGCACTACGAACTCGAAACTTGGCAAGAATGTTTGTGTCATGGTGTAGTTGTGCACCTCCGTTTTGGGTAGATTTGTATAAAAGAAATGTGTTTTATGTGGATTTTCCTTTGTTCAGTTCACTTGAACGTCATCTGAAGTGCATATGAAACGCGCAATTTCATTGGTTGAATTTATTGATCTTTTCATGAATATTGATTAAATGAAAGGTCTAACTGACGTGACCTCCAAGACAGTGTTGTCAAATCCTATAGCGGGGAATATAAAAGCATAATGAGGATATGATTTTAATGAGATTTATTTCACCTCTAATAGATAACTTCTGCCTTTAATATTTCCATATATACTGAAAGGAAAAAGAAATTTAAATGTGGCGTTTTTCTGTCATTTCAGTATGTATATATGTGTGGAGCGCTGTGGTTTACGTGGAGCGCTGTGGTTTACGTGGAGCACTGTGGTTTAGTGGTAGAGCTTTTGACCAAGAATCAAAACGTCGTAGATTTGATCCCTACCATGACCATTGTGTTGTGTTCCTGAGCAAGAACACTTTATCTGCGTTTGCTTAGTACTGATTCTACTCAGTAAGACATCGGGAGTGATTAAAATAATTTCACAGAGTTTTTGTTACAATCGGTGTAAAATAAATTAGTTTAAACTATTATTTTCAGCATTTATTATATGTTCCAGTAACGAATTACAGGTCTCGTTTACTCTTTTACGGATAAGTCTTCCTAATTACATTCGAACATTTGTTTTGGTTTGGTTTAGTAATTCCCTTTCGTAGAGGAATGGTTTAATTTGAAAAGAAAAAAAATGTTCTATAAGTAAAAGTACAAGTAAAGTGTTTGTTTATAAGCAAGAGTGCAGTATATAAATTATATAGCGGAAATTCACGAGTTTCCTTTAGTATATGAGTGGAAAGGTCAAATTATAGTCACAATGATTTTGGATCGTGCACACACTAGACGACACTTATAAGTACCCAGTTATTAAATGCTAATAACACATTTATTTTTCATCACAATTTGCTCAACTGTTTAACACGTTTCTTAATGCGGTGACTGAATATAATGCGATTATCAAACTGAATTTTGTTTTCGTTTTTATTTGACGAATCTATTAAATAAAGCAAATACATTTCTACCACAAACTTCGACTTTCCGGGATCAGGCTAGGTGTATTTTGTCACAGCGAGTTTTCACATATGACACGGGGTACCTAAGACAGTGTTTCAACTAGGATGTCGACGTTGGAACAAACCTTGCGAGATACAAACTGTTTGAAGATTTTAATCAGAACAACAAGCAAGAAGTCAATGACCTTGAAGCTCTACTGATTGGTTTGATAGCTAGATCTGCATTCCTGTGAAGTTTCATCAAAACATGTCAAGTAGTTTCAGAGGAGTAGTCGCTACAAACGTTTACTATATAATTCTATGTAAACAAAGATGGCCACTGGCAGCCATATTTAATGTCGAATCAAAATAATTTTCAACAAGTATCAACATCATGTCATGCTGATCATTTTAGAGAAAGTCCCATATTTATAGTTTTCAAGAAGTAGCAGCTCGATTTTTTAAAATATGTTTTTAGCCGTGGCGGCCATCTTGAATTTTCGGCCAGCCTGAAATTTTGCTAGGATAAACTAGACATTAAGAGCGACATTCCTGTGAAGTTTTCTGAAAATCATTTTAGTAGTTTCAGAGGAGTAGTTGCTATAAGTTTTTACTATATAACTCTATGTAAACAAAGATGGCCGCTGGCAGCCATGTTTAAAGTCGAATCAAAACAAATTTCAACAAGAACCAACACCATGTCATGCTGATCATTTTAGAAAATGTCCCATATCAATATCACTTATAGTTTTCAAGAAGTAGTCGCTACAAACTTGTTTTTAAAAATCTATTTTTAGCTTTGGCGGCCATCTTAGATTTCACATCAACGTAACGTTTTGCTAGGATCAACTAGACATCATGGTTAACAATCCTGTAAAGTTTTATGAAAATCAATTTAGCAGTTTTACAGGAATAGTCGCTACAAAAAATGTTTACGGTCGGACGGACGGACGAACGGACGGACGACGAACACCACACCACGGCATACGCTCTGCTGATCTTTGATCAGTATAGCTAACAACAACAAAAACACGGGTCAGTTTGAGCAACTTGGGTCGAAACGACGAGCGTTTTCGGATTCACCTACTTTACAAATTCTACTGCCATTCGATTGGACGAAGTCTACACCAATTATTCTACTTTAATATACTTGGAAAACTTAACCATCTACAGGCTATCACCGCTGGATATCTTTGCTCTTTGGCATCCTTCTTCTGCTTTAAAGTATTTGAACGAAATAAGTAATCCATCAACAGCAGAACTCTTCTGCAACATCTAACCTTTTGTTGAAATGCTTCAGATAAATAAACACTTCATGAATTAATTGCAACGGTTAACCGCTAATACGTTTGTCAGTTAAACTGCAGAAACAATAAAATTCGTTAGAGACACACAATGGTTACCTAAGTATTGCATTTATGACATTTGACTTGAACGCATCAGCATTAAACACAATTTGCTACTATTAAACGACTGCTAAAGTAGCCGCAAAATTCAAAATTTTAATCCAGTTATATGGAATCTTGAGCCATATAAGATTTTTGAAACTCCTTATTAATTATTTTAATAGTAACGATCCTTTTGCTGCGTTAAATTTCGTTAAATTTCATATTCATAATGAGTTTCATAAATCGTATCTGGAATGGGAATGAATTTAAGATAGTTTTATCACATGCCGTCAAAATCAAATGTGCAAAAATAGTAAGATTAATATAAAACCGCAACGACCTTAGACAAACGTTAGGGTCGGTACGTCGTGGGAGTTCCTAAACTCATTTGTTGGTAGATAATAAGTTGTGGCTGTAATGCCTGAATGGCAATTTTACTATGGTGGCATATAACTGACGTGGAGATAACTTAGTCGCGATACCTTGTTCAGCTATTAAGTCGACTTTTAAGCCCTTATAAGTCGACTTAAAAGAATAACTACTTCAAAAAAAGCTCTGGATTGACAGTCAAGTGAGATTGCTACACAGCATTGAGTGAAACGGGACATCCGCAGTGAAGCAATCTATCCCAACCTTTAAAATCCGGTGATCCGAAGATTAATAATTTACGCGACATATTAATCGAGCATGTCCCCTTACAGCATTATCATGACTTCATGGTTAAAGTTTGTCGTGATACTTATCTAGACTTTGTTCTTATAAGTCGACTTATAAGGGCTTAAAAGTCGTCTAGATAGCTGAAAAAAGTATCGCGACTAAATTATCTCGACGGCAGTTATATGCCACCATAATTTACTGTTCGACTTTTATATCTACTTTTAGATCACGATACATTTATAATAATACAATAGTTTCTATTAACAAAACTTGCGTTGTGTTACAGATATAGTGCATTTTATTCTCAACCAATCAAAATCGTTCAAGTTGTTTACCAATATTTACCTACACTAACATATGAAACGGAGCGTTATGCCATAAAACGTGATAATTACGTATAATTTAAAACGTTATATATACGTATATATTAATTTTAGAACTCGTCATTAATGCATCCTCGGTTCTTTTTTTAATAATCAGTTAGTAGAGCATTCTGTATGTTCTACAATATAACATATGTCCGTTTTTATGTGAGCATGTGCCATCCTGTTTCGAGTGTGTAAAAAGTGGTATTTATAATCTAACCATTTATAATGACTAGGGAATATTATGTTTTTGATCCAGAATTGCGCAGCATCAACTTTCCCTGAGAGGCATCCGATGGGATGGTACTGAGAAACATTAAAATATATCATTGGTTCAATTTGTGACAGCAGAACGAAACTTGATTTAATTTTGCCGACTCAGAAAACATTTCCATTCACTCATTCGAATCAGCAAGTGGATTAAATAACTGTTTTGTCGAATTGTTTTATGGCCCAGTTCAATGAATAAAGCGTCTGATCGCTGTGCCTTATTTACTAATATGGAACATTATCTTTATCACACACAAGAAACTCACTCTCTAAAATCGTTCGTTATCTGTAAAATTATAATACGTAAGTTTCTATTTGAGTAAATATTCAACACCATACATTTCCTTTTAATAAATATAGATAAATTATTAAATATAAAAATCGAACGCATAATACAAAACAATCTATTGGAGGACAGCGCATTCGACGTTCGACGGCTTGTTTATTTACTTGGAAAAGGCTTTGCGTAATTGGATAACATAACCATGAGTTCTTTGTACGATCGATAGTCATTGCATGTGTGAAGTTTCAGTAAATAATATTATTCGGCATTCTGAGATAAAAAGAAAACACAAATTATAAAATCTAATTTGAAAAAGAGGCAGAATTTTGCTAAATTGCATAACACAATATTGGCGCCTGTCTTAATGAGTTCCATTTACGTCAGTGAATAATGTGTTAAATTTCAGTGAATTATGACGGGGGCTTTCTGGTATATGATAAGACATTGATTTTTGTATCAATAAATATAATCAAAAAAGGGAAATAAGTACGTTAAATCCTCTTTGAGTCTGTCTGTTGTTTTTTTGTCAGAGTATATATGGGTAAAGTGTCATTGAATTTCATATAGCTGTTTCTGAGCTATGCTTTGAAATAGAACATAGTGGGTAAAATTCTGTGTTTTCTGTTTTCTTTAAAGCGGATTTAAACTGTTACCCAACGCAGACGGACATTAAGTTCCCATAATATATATATATATTTATAATCATGTATAATATTATTCAACAATGCATTATATGTATGAAGAACAGTAACAGTAAATCGAAAACTGCAAATGCACAGTTTATATAAATCCCGGTTTTATATAGGAAAACTCAAGTTAATGTGTATAAAAGTTTCTCGTAATTTCTAAGCTACAAGACAACAAACAACACATTAGTATACCTGATTAAACAATATACTTACTCTGTGCAAAGTGTTATTGTAATACGAGTCATGAAAACATTTAATATGCAAAACATTATTTATGCACCTGTGGTTTTGTTCTATTTAATATATGTAAAAATAAGCACAAAAGTCGAACAGGAAATGCAGTTTTCTCAGAACACAGTAAACTAAAAAAAAACGCAAAAAGTAAAAACTAAATTAATGAATATTGCTTGTGTAAACGTTCACTTACCTAGGCAGTGAAGAAACATCAAGCTGGCAAGAACAAATTTCCCCAGATCCATGATTATACAGATGTTCGTATATTCCAGCACATAACTTCTCTAAGCTGGAGCCAGATGCCACAATATACTACATAACTGATGTTGTAGAGGCCACCTGTAAAGACAAAACATACAGTAGCGTTTTAAAATTAGTAAATATAAACGAGAAAAATATACTACATGGCTAGTGTTTCAATTGCTAACACGCCATTTTAACTCTTACTGAGTATATGCCATTGGTGTAATTAAACTACATGGGTAGTAGATGTGACTCTGCATATATAGATAGGACTTGCATTGAAACTCTAACTAAAGTTTATAGCTATTCAAAACACAAAAGACCTTTAGGGCCATGAGTACACAAGTACAACACAATATCTATATATACACACGGCAATAAATGGCAGCATATAAAGTCTATTTTGTCACATGTCATTTTTTTGTCATACATTTTCTCCATTTCTCACTTACTAAGAAGTGTTTCAGTTCAAGATTCGTTCTTACCAATAACGTTTACAGAGTATAAATAAAACCGGGTAGAATCTGATGTGTAACCGGTACAGGTAATGGTGATCGATTCCTAAACGTGAGTCCTCGATAACTCAGCGCTGACGCGGTAACCCCAAAACTCTGGCTTCGATTCCCGGCTGAGGCACATTTGTTCCCCACATGTTATATTAAGGACTCGTCCATGATTATCCTGCGAGACACAAGCAGTGAATTTCCTGTATAATTTCAATCCAGTGGGGTGGATGTAACCGGGCATAGATAAGTGGTGAACAATCTTGCGTCTGTCGGGACACAAACCCGGGGTCTCTGGTTTACCGTACCAGCGCTCTACAAACGACAGACGATAATCAAGGATCTGGTGAAGTCTGTTCTTACCAGATTAATCACTGCCTAGGTAAGTGAACTTACCTGTGCCTGGTTACATAAATGTGCAGTGGGAGTTAACTATACTGTATGAATATATTTTATTCAGCTGCCAATTGCAGCTGACTCTTATAAGGGTTTTATATCTGTCTATGATTAACAGATTGTGACTCATGTTATATAAGTGGCAATAAGCATGCTTTACAACTTGAATTCCTAGAGAAATCGTCTGAAAAACTTGAATGGTATAAACACATATTTTGTAATGTTGAAAGGATACCATTTCACTTGCTGAAATGACGTTTTCGTAAACCAGCCTACTGAAATGTAGCATGTAATCATTACTATAACGAGGCGCCGTGTTAGTGCCCAGGAATGAAGGGTTCAAGCCTATTGATTTCCCTTTCCTTTTTTTTTAATTTTCATTGGTTTTCTTTATTGCTGATGGTAAGGTAGCAACAGTTCCTTTCCGTTTTTCACTTTGATAACACAATCTTATATAATAACACATACAGTGAACAGTTTACATGTGTTGTAATGCACACTCTAAAGCACACGTATCCCTTACATGTGAACAATTGTATTTCTGTGCTGAAGTGTACTTCTAGCACGCCATGTTACACGGTAATTGTTATCAATATGTAAGGCATGTCAGAAAGAAGCGAGGTCGACCACATTGATTTAAAATGCGTGGTAGGAAGAACTGATGGTAAAAATCGGGAAGAATGTAAGAAAAAACGGTCGTGGCGTGTTTATATCTCCTCGACAACATTTATTTTTTTCAATATTGTTTTAACACCCGTGACTTGATATTATTATTATGTTAACTTCTTGTCTCTCGGCAGCTATTTTACGCTTGCGTAAAACCTTGCTTGTAGATTATATGACATATATATTATAACTATTACTGGGTATAAGCTATGGATGTATTTAAACCACATGTGTAGTAGATCAGGGTCTGCATGCAAATATAGGTACTACATTACAACTCTTACTGAGTATACACTAAATGTATGCCATGAAGGTCAGTATACTTTATATGTAGTCTTTCAGAGTTTATATGACATATATATTATATATTGTATTGAGTATATACCAATAACACTCTTACTGAGAATATACCAAGTATACTGAAAATAAAAATAAACGCGATACGGGAATTTCCGCTATATAGTGTATGTACAATATGCTGCTGTTAGTCGAATGGTACATGGCTATGTAAACGGTTGTTTTAGAAACACTGAATTGACTGGAGATTTAAAAAGCAGAACTGACTCAATTTTCAAATACGAACTTCAACATTTAAGAATTTCTTGTTACAACGTGTACTGTGATTAAAACTTCTGCAACATCACAGTTGTGTCTTTTCTCCAACTAGCTGCAACATTGTTTTTACAAATCATCTTGGAATGTCCTTGGAATATATACAATATACTGCAGAAATTGCCGTGTTGCGTTTTTTTTTCCTTTCGGTATACATGCCATGGAGGTCATTTTACTATTGTTGTAGTGACAATATGCGAAAAAGTCGCTTAGTTAAGGAGTTAGCTGGGACCAGCTAGAAAATGGGCTTATTATATATCAAATGAAAGGTAATTATGTGTACTAAACGATCACACCAAAATTACTTGCACAAAGTGGTACACCTTTTTTTAAATGGCGCCTGGACACCACAATCCATAAATAACAAATTTCAGCAAAATATTAGCTACCGACTAAAATTATAAGTTTCAGAAAAAAAATAGCTCATTTTTCATTAACAAATGTATATAAACATCTTCCTACGTACGTAAAATAACTGTGTATGCTATATTTCATGTTTAACTAAAAATTATTTCTTAAATATAAGAAATAATACTATACTTAAAAATATCGATTTTTTTTTTAAAATAGGACAATTATATTTTGTTTAATACATGTTCACGTGAAATTAGTTAATCAATTCATTTTAGTTCAATAAGACATGTCATAAAATATGTAAGAACAGATTTACTACAAAAGAAATAATATAAAACGCATAATCTTTCTCAATTTATGACGAAACTTTTCCTACTCCGATTTTATATTTTAATGCTTAAACATGTATGCTACTAATCATATGAAAGTCTTTTGCTGTTGTTGTTGCGTTAAAGTTACTGTTATATTATGCAATATATTGATACTATACATGATTTCAAATATCACACACATATTTTAAAATATGTTTGGTTATCCAAAATGATTTTAAACTGTATATAAAGGGAGATAATTAATTAATGGCGTTGTACTAATCTTATTAGTTTCTTAATGAATATATAAATTATTCACTTTTTAATTAGCTGTACTTAACATTCTGTACAATACATAAATGAACTCATCTGATTTTAATGTTGGAAAGATACTTTACTACTCCTTTTTTGCTACGATCAAGACGGTTGTATAATTATATAAGTTTAAGAATGTACTATGCACAGCCGATCACTTGCGATGTTCACAACGCACACTTTTTTCCCGCAATTCAAAGTTCTAATTGATTTTGTATTGTTCTTGCCTTATACCTGCATGTAAAATAGTTTAAAAAAGTGAGTCCATTACCAATGGTGGATTCTTTTTTACTAGTGAGAATCCATTTCACTTGCGAAGATAATATAGTTTTTGAAAGGTTGCTTTTCTTCGACAGGATACAGTCTACCACCGAAAATTAGGTATGTCAAAGAAGCTAATCTGAGTAATCAATCTTCTGAATTAATTCCGTTTCTGTGCCTGTTATAGCAAACAGTAGATGACAAGAATACATTTCACTCGTTATCAAGTGTGTGCTTTCAAACGAAAGATGGTGACGACAGTACCTCTATTTTAATTCCAAGAAATAAGGAACAGTCAAGTAAAATTTCGCATGAAAATAAGCTATACATGTATAAATATCTACGATTAACTTTTAAAAGTCTACTACAAGACCAGTCTCACCAAGATACTTTTCGCTTTCGTAATTAATTTTGGAATTAATATCAAATACTTCACATGAGATTTCCTGAGATCTATGCCTTGCCGAAACATGTCCATCACTGCAGTTATTGATATGACATCTGATCAAAATATATATTTTTGGCCTTTTTCCAGTTCATGAGTCTAATACGATTGCATTGTATGCTCCCATCATATATTTATACAAGCCCAACCGATATGTTCACCATATACACGTCTATCTCTATCAAGTATTGACAGGCAAAGACAAACATATTCAGACGATGGACCAGCAATTGATGCAGTTGCACAGCAAGTGAACTCAGGTCTAAGTCCACAGAACTCCATTCACATTGTGTTCCACTAGCAGATAGGAAGAGTATAAGGTGACACTAGTCTAACAGATTTGCTTACATACTCTAATGTATATGCTTCTTCTACAGTCAAGAGTATGTTGGCTGGAAAGAGTACTACAGTGTTCTTGGGCTACCAAAATATGAAGTGCTAATGTGTCGTTCTTTTTTAAAAAAAAGAAGATTTGACACATTTTGACAGATTAGAGAAACACTTTATAATGGTTCAGATAAAGCATCCATTGATTCAGCAGATGACGCAACGCAATTGAAATTGCCATATCAGGTAAAACACATCAACAAATGTCACACGTGTTGGTATATAAACGGTATATGCATAAAAAACAAATTAATACAGAGTTTATCAAATAAGGATTATAATATGCGCAATATGATACACAGATATATTTTAAGTGAAGCCTTAAACATGCTAATACAATCGAATTGTAACTAATACTATATCTTTATGTATCTCGTTTGCTTTAAAATAACAATGTGTTAATACTTTTTTTTTTTAAAGTGTTTGATTTGTCTTACAATACGTATTCAAAATCATACACATATTTGTGTGTGAGTTAACATATTAAATAGTTCAATACACTGATATCCATCTTAAAGCCAAATGTAGGCAATTCATAACGCATATAATAAAACATAGTTAAATTTTAACTTGTTAAACGCAAACAACAAATATTAAATTTAGAAACATAATAAATATTCATAAAACTGATTTCCAGGTGTGTTTTGGTTTCACCATAACTCGTTTTAGAAACGTTTTCTTTAAATTAATGTATTTTAAAACACATGTTAGTTGCAGATTGTAATCAGTAAGGCTTAATACTTCATTTGATATCAATCCACCAGTGGTTTACGATAAAAGCGAAGCTGCATATGTTTGATCATTTTTTATTTTTATTATCTCCCTTTATGCATCCATTTATCGCGTCTGTTTCCAAAAATAAGTGACATATATGGAATATTTTTTCTGTTGAAAGTTGAAAACAAAATACCTAACACATGTTTTTGCAAAATATTGCTTTAGAGTTTGTTCATTTATCTCTTTGGTGATTTATGTTTAAAACAATATTTTCTTTGTTTTATGAGGGTCATGTATTTTAACCGTTGACTGCCAAAAATCGTACCACTTTGCGCAAGGAATTTCAACTGATTCTTGTTGCTGAGGGTTTATACTTTCCAATAATATCATAGTTATCCATTTTCTAGGTGGTCCAACAATTTAAAAAAAAAAAAAAAAAATTACTGAGTATATAACAATTACTTTTAAAGAGTCTACAAACAAATGTACAACAATGGAAGTGTTTCAGACTACGTAAATTGTGTTCCAGAGCGTTACTGCTACTGCTACTGCTACTGCTACTACTGCTACTGCTACTTCTACTGCTACTGCTACTGCTGCTGCTACTGCTGCTGCTGCTACTGCTACTGCTACTGCTGCTGCTGCTTATTCTACTACTACTACTGCTACTGCTACTACTACTACTACTACTACTACTACTACTGCTGATGATGCTGCTGCTGCTGATATTATACTACTACTACTTATAATAATAATGCTACTACTACTACTACTAGATCTACTACTACTACTACTTCTACTACTACTACTACTACTACTATAACTACTGCTACTACTACTACTACTACTACTACTTCTACTACTACTACTACTACTACTGCTGCTGCTGCTGCTGCTGCTATTACTACTACTAATAATAATAATGCTACTAGTACTACAAGATCTATTACTACTACTGCTACTACTACTACTACTACAACTACTAATAATAATAATAATGCTACTACTACTACTAGATCTTCTACTACTACTACTACTACTACTACTAATTCTACTACTACTACAAGTATTACTAATAATAATGCTACTACTACTACTACTAGATCTACTACTACTACTACTTCTACTACTACTACTACTACTACTATAACTACTGCTACTACTACTACTACTACTACTACTTCTACTACTACTACTACTACTACTGCTGCTGCTGCTGCTGCTGCTATTACTACTACTAATAATAATAATGCTACTAGTACTACAAGATCTATTACTACTACTGCTACTACTACTACTACTACAACTACTAATAATAATAATAATGCTACTACTACTACTACTACTACTACTACTACTACTACTACTGCTTCTACTACTACTACTACTACTAATAATAATAATAATGTTACTACTATTACTACTTCTACAACTACTACTCCTACTACTACTACTACTAATAATAATAGTGATAATAAATAATAATGTATGCGTTCACGTGCATGTATGCGTGTTGAGGGGTTGCACAAGTTTTCACATTAACAAAAAACATTTTTTTTTGCTATTTTTTCAGGATGATGTATCTATAGGGTGTCCAGGGGATGTCCGGAGGGGGTCTAACCTTTACATACCTTAATTTATAAAATCTCAGTCCGGCCGGACCTCCGAATGGGCTTCCTTCTGGATCCGCTAGTGAAATACACCACCCACACACCATAAACCATAAACGTATATACTATGATACCCTATAAATATACACAAACTCCTACCTGAGTATCTGTTTTTCCTTTGTATGTACTCATACTATAAACTTCAATATAAAATATAAGATTTTCAAAAATACTCTAATTTATTATTAGTGCCAATATGAAAAAATGCGTGTTTTTTCCATTCTATTTGAGGCGAAGCCATTACTTTCTCTTAAAATCTAAGTGGTGCGAATAAGCTTTAATATATATCCGAAAGTTAAAAAAAACATAATTAAAAAAGCAAAACATTTTTTAACTCAAGAGTTTGATACATGTGATCCCTAGATCCACAAAGGCGGATCCAGGATTTTACCTCGAGGCATGGGGAGAGAGTCTAACTTAGACAAAATGTGTTAACAATAAAAAACAAACATTTGCGATTTTTCACGGGTTTGGGGTGTGGTGGTGGTGTTGGGGGATTAATATAATATATATTATATAATTTAGAAAATCTCAGTCAGTCCAGCCCTCACGGTCTTCCCTCTGGATCCGCTAGTGATCCACTCTGAGTTTACACACCGTCCTGGATCTGCCAGTGATATATAGCGCTGGCAAACATTACTACGATGCGGAATGCGGAATTCGGAATTCGGCATGCGGAATGCGGAATGCGGAATTCGGAATGCGGAATGCGGAATGAGGAAGTCAAGAAATAGAAGTGAAGTAAATGTGAGCCAAATGGGCCATCGTAATTTCAAGCTTGTTGTGTTTGGGGTTGTTGTGTGGGGGAGGAGAAAAATTATATATTAAGTAACTGTAAATCACTGTTAGACATACAATTTCATGAGAAAGGGGTGGTTTTCAATTTTGTTTCAGCTCATGAGGCCCTCCCAATACAGATTTTGTTTGAATCCAACATTATAAAACATAAAAGCAGGCGTTTCATTATTTGTGTTTTTTCGTGGGTTTGTTTTCTTCTGAAAACAATGAATTATAAACAAAGTTTTGTATCAAGTATAGCTAACTCATTATTTTGCTCTTTTCTTCATAAAAGTAAAGTTTGACGTATTATTTAATTAAAGTAAAGTTTGACGTATTATATACGTCTATACCCTAAATACTGTTCAATATACCAGTGCCTCTGAAATAGAAAACTTTACTCGGGCCTCAATTTATATACTCCAGCTTATCGGTTATGTATCATGTTAGCAGTAAATAAGCAAGCTTTCCATTGCCTTTCCAATGATCATTTAGCATTCAAACTACATAGATTGTGTTTCAGGGCGTTGTAACATATGCAAACAAGCAAGGTTTTACGCAAGCGTAAAATAGCTTCCGAGAGAAACTAGTATTGTATATGGGTAAAAACAAGGAACAAATTTTAACATAACAGATCAAGTCACGGGTGTTAACACAATATTGAAAAAGTGTTGTCAATGAGACGTAATGACCGTTTTTTCTTACCATACACGTTCTTCCCAATGTTTACCATCAGTTCTTCCTACCAAACATTTTGAATCTAGGCGGGCGACCTCGCTTTCCAGTCAAAACCTTGACATGCCTTACAAATTGATTAGCATTACAACACAGATAAACTGTTTACTGCTACCATGTGTAATTATAAGAGTGAAAAACTCAAAGGAACTATTCATTACTACCTTACCATGTGCAATTACGAAAACCATATAAGAGTCGCTGCCGTTCCGGCAGCCAATAACCATTATAACTCGTAACTGCGTATATGCCATGGATGTTATAATTCTATAAATGTATTACTTATATTACATGGGTTGTGTTTCAGAGCTTCCATAATAAAGATATAAAGACACTATAGTATAACTCCTACAAGGTACATGTTTCACAGTTTTTTTTCTACAAGTACATTAATAAGAAAGAAAACATGTTAACGCTATGGCTGATATTAAGATGGCATCACGGCAAAAACACAGCCATATCTGACTAGAGCAGATGCTATCCATAAGTTTTTGAAATACACTACAGCTAAAACTGTAAAAGCCATCTGTGTGCAAATAAAATGACTTAACGTACTAGAGTTTCAACGCAAAACAAGATGTGTTGCCATATATGTCCAAGTAGAATGCAATTGTTCTTGTAAACTATGATATAGATGAAAATATCAGTATGAGAATATAAGAAAGCTACATAATAAATTGGCCTCATCGCATTATTGTAAACATCGTTATATGTCTTTATATTATTAGACCGCGGAGACAGATATTTTGTACTTGTGATCAACTATGAGATAATGAGTGTTTCTAAGCACGGCATGCGCTACACTTTATTAAAGGATAGAATTGTATGTTGTTTGTATTGTAAAATGTTGATATAATGGGGGAAACATGTTTTAAAGACATACATTTTTTTTTTGTTGACAATAAATATTTCCTATGGAAATTAGTTATTAGAGTAAATAAATAGAGGATATTTGATGTTGTGGAGTGAATAACAGATTTTATTTCATCGAGAAGTGTGAAAACGTTATATTTTCACGAATGCGAAGCATGAGTGAAAATATTGAAGTTTGATCACTTCGAGATGAAATAAAATCTGTTATTCACGATAAAACAACAATTTTTATTTTTATTTTATAATCAAAGTGTACTGCTGTATGCAGAAAAATAAATAAAAAGTTGACGACGTCATTGGCTTAGTATGATGCAATCGCTGTTTCCCCGTAACTTCTAAACTACTTAACCGATTTCAATAATTTACGACTCGTTTTCTTAGTTAAGTTATTTCCAATCCAATGATATAACTTTTATTGCAACTTTCTGAACAAAAATTGTTTTTGAAAACAAAAAATATTTCCGGCAGTGAAAAAGAAAAGATCTATATTTCACACCTATGAAATACCACTTTTATTTCATTGCTAAAATCCACTATTTCACTGCTAAGCATAAAATAAATAAAAATAAGACGTACTGAGATAGTTTTTTTTATAAAGAAATACAAATTCCATATAATAAATAAATTTTGCCGAAGGTTGTCGATATCAACTGTCACCTGTCACTCTCACTATGATGCAATATGTTATCCTGGTATGAGTCTAGTTAGTGCTTCATATATCGCTAAAGAGATGTTATTGAAGGAAAATGCTTGCGCTTAAAAATAATGATATTCTGTTTATGTTTTATTACTATGCACATATGTTCGTGCTTTGAGTTATATGTGAACAGGCAGGATCTCAGACAGGTTTTTAATATGGCTGAGTATTATTTATTCTACAATCAGATTATGACGAGTGAATTATTGTTTATTTACATACTTTGCAGTACAAGACATTATGCATTTAAACCGTGTATTCACATCTTTTTTCACACAGGGATAACCACTATAATTTACCATGAGTAGCTCACGAGTAAGAAGCGTTATTCCGGCAGACTTGGAAAACCAAACTTAAAATTAGATGAATTTCTGCCTGAGGATACTGCATCAGATCATCTTAATGGTAGACATGATGTAAGATGTATTGATGGAAGTCTATGAGTGGGGACGATTTACACAAATATTAATTCCAAGCATTTTCCAAAGCATATATTTACTCAACAACATTGTAAAACGGGAATGGATGAGAAAAAGCCTATAGAACACAACCTGGTTGTATTTGCAAGAGAAAGTATAAAACATAGTGTTCTTTCAAACGTGCAATATTTACTGCATTTGTCTGAGTATATTCGGCTTATGCTGCACGCTCTGGCCTCAATTTATACTGCCACTCGAGGGTCGTATGCTCGATAGTATGGTAGAAAATGTATGCTATACTAAAAGGAAAAAGAAAAGCATAATCAAAAAAATGCCTATAATACACTATACACCCTAATTCCACGTAATATCCCAGATAAATTTCAACGTGTTTTGTACAAAAAGGGGCTACAACTCATTACAGAAAGGATAACTCTATCATGTAGAAGACCTTTCAATCAAAGTATACTTTGTTACACGAAATTCATAAACGTTGCAGTTTCGCTTGAAAAAGTCAAGCCAGTATTATGTTTAATGTTAAGAGACGGCAACGTTTAAATCCTAAGCAACCTGCTTGAGCTGCGCTTTCTGTCGATAATGAAACTTTAACCATTGGTGTGTTCGGTACTAAACCTTCTTTCCTAAAGGACAGGCCTAACGTCGCCCTGTACCATTCGATTAGCAGTAGCATATTAAACATACAATATACCATTATGCGTTTCTTTTTCCTTTCAGTATACAAACCATATTATCCCTCACGGTTTTCACAAAAGGTTGTTGGGTACACCGTTCTATAAATGTAAAAATCAAAAACACGACTGAAGTCTTCCAGCAGTTAATCCGCGGGTCTTCAGGTTTATGAACATTATATCATAAGCTGGAAGAAGGTGTCAAGGTCAGGCTCGGGAAAATATTTGTATAGATTATATATATATAGATATATGTGCCTAGTAGTTGTTTAACGTATTATTTTTTTTATTTATTTTTTTATAATTTAATATTTTATTTCACAAGATAATATTTGTAAGTCATATCATACAATAATGCATAACGATATTATCAAGATACATATATTCTATCAAACAGTATTTTATTCATGATATGTTCATAGACTTAACCAACAAAGATTTCCAGTGAAACAGTTTAGTTATGTAGAGAGTAGATGAAGAAAATAGTTTATAGAAAAAGGGAATAGAAGTAAGACAGACAAATAATACAGATAGAAGAAGTGAAAATGTACGATGAAAGAAATAGAGTTTCGGTTTGTCTAATTTGGTGTCTATTAATTATACTCGATTCGTCTGTATAGATAAGTCTTGAAACAAATAAATTTAGGAATGGTGTTTGTGCATTTATTTCTAAAAATTAAATACTTTCCACTAATAATCAAGAAGTTTTTTATAAAGTTATTGATACAAAAATCTGTTATGCCAAAATATATAGTGTCAAAGTTCAAATTTATGGATAAGTTTAAGCCGGAAATGTATGTTTTTAACTGCTACCAAAACGTTTGAGCAATACTACATTCCCAGAACAAATGATTTACAGATTCAATATGCATACTGCAAACGTTGCAGAGATTGGACTGAACAATATTGCATTTGAATAAAAATGTATTTGTCGGTACTATGCGCATTACATATTTATATTGAAGTTCTCGGAGTTTCGTATCTATTTCATTGGCAGCATATATATTTTTTCCAGGTTAATGTAGTATTTGTAAAAGCTTCCCCTTTTTTCTCTGATTTAATTTCTATTTTTCTGTCAGTATTCATTTGATATTCATATACAAATTTATTGGCCCGTTTAACCTTTAACAATTTGTTTAGGAGTGTCTCATCTCTATTTATATTTATATTTTCTAGCTTTAATTTTGATTTCCAATATTTTGGTATACTTGATAGAGACATATAAAAAATAAGAAATCGTGTTAAGGGATCTCATATATATCAGTTAGATCTTTAAAAGTGTAAAATTCTGTTTTTCTATAATCATATAATTGTTCTATAAATTGTATTTCTCTATCAAACCAGGACTTTTTGAAAATTGTTTTATTTCCTTCTTTTTTCAGTTATTCCAAATGATTTTTTTACCTATTACGTTTGTTTGATTTTGACAGTGAATGTGTTGCCAGGCAATTACAACGTCTTGCAAAAAAAACTTATTTAAAATTAACACTTTTATATCTGATATATTTAAGTTACATTCAAATAACAATTTACTACCTGATTTGAAATTTTATCGGAATAAAAAATCTTCCATTTGCCGTTATTTTCAGAGTCAAATATTTGTTTTATCCAGCCAGCTTTTAGAGATATCAAAACATTATTTAAATCGATCATTTTCAGTCCTTCATACCCTCGAGCAATTACTTCTCTTTTAATTTTATCAGGTTTGTTATCCCATAAAACATTGAACATGGTGTCGTTTAGACTATATATATATTCTTTTGGAGGGTTCGGATGTACTGTCAACGGGTAAATCAACTTGGGCAAGGCAAATGCTTTTAGCACAGTAATTTTCCCAAGGAGAGTCAGCTTTCTATGCTGCCATTGTTTCAAACAATTACAAAAAGCATTTATTTTAGGTATTAAATTTGATTGGAATGTTTTTGATTTGTCAGTATGAAACACTATTCCTAATGATTTTAAATTATCAGAGCACCAGTGAAACTTTTTGTTCGCACAGTAGATTGAAGCATTATGTTTTAGACGGCCAGCTCTTAGTACAGTACATTTGGATGTATATAACTTGAGACCAGAAATAAAGCTAAAATTATCTAGTACATCAATTACAGTTGTAAAATATTTTTTGATCCGTCTGTGATGAATGTGGCATCGTCTGCAAATAATGATTGCTTGAACTCAGGTCCTTTGATGTTAACACCTTTTATGTCAGTATTAGTATATATTTCATATGATAAAAGTTATATGCATAAAATGAACAGATAAGGAGACAATGGACATCCCTGGCAATAGTAAAGAAATCTGACATGTGTCCATTATTAATAATACAGCTTTTTGAATCCGAGTAAAATAGTTTTACTCAATTTATGAGTGATTCTCCAAAGTTGAAGTGTTTAAGACAGTTTATTATAAAACCATGATCTAAACTATCAAAAGCCTTTTCAAAATCAGAAAAGAATAAAAGGGATGAAATATCAAAGTCGTCTATGTATACTAACATTTCAAATATTAGTCTAATGTTTTCACCAATGTATCGTCCTTTAATAAAGCCTGTCTGTGCATTACTTATGATATAGGATAATACTGGTTTTATTCTGCTGGCAAATTCCCTTGGAAGCTATTTTGTAATCAACATTGAGAAGGCTTATGTTATGGGTCGCCAGTTTTCTAACAGAGTTATTTCTTTTCCTGATTTTGGAATAAGAGTTATGAGGCTTTGTTTCTGAACCTCTGTCATTTCAGCCGTCTGAGAGGAGTAGTTTAATGAATTGAGGAGATATTTTTTTAATATCCTTCCAAAATATTTTGTAAAACTCAGTAGTGATACCACCTGATCCCGAACCTTTATTGTTATTCATTTGTTTAAAGCCTAAAGCACATTCATATTCAGTAAACAAACCCTCACAATTATTTTTGTTATCTTCATTTAAAGAGTTCATAGTTTTATTAAAAAAGTCGTATATAGAAAGGTTGCATTCATTTTTTTAAAAAATATTTGTATAGTTTTCTGTTTGTGCTTTCAAAATATCTTATTGATTAGTAAATATTTTACCGTGACAATGTAATTTAAATATGACCTTTTTTTCGGAATTCCTTTTTCAATGTTAGCGAAGTATTTGCTATTCTTTTCATGACTTTCCACATATTGGGATTTTGAACTAAGAATAGTTCCTTTTAGTTTATTATCTATTATATCGTTTAGTTCCTGTTTCTTCTTATCTAGTTCTGTTGTTTGTATTTCTATACTATCATTATCTGATATTGAATGTATTTGGGTTTCTAGATGTTTGATTTCTGATTTTAGTATACATTCTTGCTCTTCTGCATTTTTTCTTTTGCTTTTGTGAAGCGTATTTGATGGTTTCATTTTTAATTGTTCCTTTTATTAATTCCCATAATGTATTTGGATTAGCATCTTTATTTATGTTAGCTGTTTCAGAAATATTTGTTTTATTTAATTCTTGGTATTCTGGCTGCAAAATAAGGCAATTGTTTAATTTGAAGTAGCCTGGACCCCTTGGTTGTTTTACAAAATCAAGGTTTATATTAACTATTGAGTGATCTGATTTATAACCAGGTTTTATTTCACATAAATTTGTAAAGTTTACCATGCTATCAGAAATTAGAAAATAGTCTAACTTACAAAATATAGGTGGCTTATTACTAGAATGTCATGAATATTGCATTATCCTCCATATATCAACTATATTATGAATATCTATCATCGCATTTATTTTGTTTCGGCATAATTTGTGCGTATCTTGTCTACCGTTCTTCTTATCAGTGTCAATATTTATAACAGTATTGAAATCCTCTCCGATTATATTAGGTATTGGTCAAGTTTATTAAAAAGAGTAATATCGTCTGCGTTCGGACCGTATATATTTATAACTGTTATTTCTTTTTCATCAATATTTAGTTCTATCGCTTGTAGTCGACCGCAAACCAATTCAGTATATTTTGTAATAGTATGGTTAGATCTCGGGTTGAATAAAATACTTACACCTTCACTATTAGAGTTTTTACCACTAAAATAAGCATCTCCTCCCCCCATTCATCTTTCCATACGTTTGCAATATCACTTGTCGAGTGTGTTTCTTGTAGCAGACATATTAGGTGCGATTGTTGTTTTCGAAAAGTTGGTCTCGCTTTTGTTTATTTCTTAGTCCGCGAACATTAAAGGTACATATCTTTGTGTTCATTTGAATTTTGTTTCTGAGATCAAGCTATATAGCAAATTAACATACCGAAATGAACGACAAAGGAGAGGTAAGGTAGAAGAAGATGGATACATGTAAACAGAATACAGTGCGAAAACACCTGAGGTTCAAAAGTTATATATGCATGAGCCTGTGATTATGTTTCGTCAAGACGTACATTTAAAATTAAAAATAATAAAGATTATTCCTCAAGCACACACACCAAGTTTACAGTTACACAGTCAATGAAATTGACTCTGATGGGTGCATAGCATTTATCCGTTTAATTCAAGATAAAAAAAAAGGTGGGGGAGCGCTTTGCCATATTTTAACTTCATTTAAAAATGTTCTTCGCGCGTTCCAAATATTCATTTAAAAATGTTCTTCACGCGTTTTAAATCTTAAATTTTTTAAAATCTCAGGATTTGGTGTTAAAAAGGTTTGGGCAGGCCTGTCATTCTCACATCTCAGAGTTTCACAGTCATTGTATACTCTTGCAAGAGATCAAGTCTTTTACAAAGATGTGTCACTTAAATCACCGGAACTGCATCGCATCACAGGTCACTGAGTGTAAGTGGTAAGTGCGTGTTACAATAAACACGTCATGTGATACTATCTAGTGAGATGTGTTATACCTGCATAAGCCAGCGGAGAACATGGAAAACTAATCATACAATCATGCCAATTAGATAAAACTGTGAAGATTGCGACAGCACCAGATCATTGCAGTGGTAGACGGGATGTTAGGTTAATTGGTGAGGTAGGTTATAGGTGGATGGGGTGGTATATTTCTACTTAATCAAATATTTCGTAAGATCAGTTTCAAAAAAAAATCCATAGCAAACAAAACCTACCAACCAACGTCTATGGATGACTTCTGTGGAACAAAACATTAATCTGATAATACGCTATGGCGTCTTTCTTGCTACACTCTTTGCTAAAACAACAACATTGTATAATTTAACCTATGCCTTTTCCGAACAAATCTGAAACTTTGAATATCGCATCTGGGATCAACATTAGGGTCCTGATCGCATTTAGAGAAGAAAATAACAATCGTCATTACATATCCATAGCCTACTTGATATATGGTCAATTATAAAATAAATCACGTAAAAAGCACCTAACAAATCAGTTGATAAGTCACTTTACCAGTCAACGATATATACATTTTTATACCTATATGTGGTTTCTATACATCGTGTTCACATCGATTTTGAAATAAAGCAACCTGAAAGACGAACATGACAACGTTTATATGAAAATAAATGAAGGAAATATAATATAGATTCAAATGTAAAGATGAACAGGAATCAATGTGTGCCATTATCCAATGATAAGCCTTCACGGTGTGAACAGCTGCTATTATATTCATTCAAAATAAGACCCGGCTTCCATTCTATAATCAGTCTGGCAGTCAGTAGCGTAGTTTTATAGTGTGTCTTATTGCAGCAAAGCAATTGTTTCATTAAGCATATAAATCATTGTTTTGTACAGAAGTTATTACATTTTTTTGTAAGATAATAACAAAAACATTGGATATCAAAAGTAGAGATAAAGAATAGTCAGGAAATTCAGTTGCATTAAAAGAAGTACCTCAGGATTAGTATTTGTTTTAGAATTGTTTAAATACATTAGTTACGTATTTAATTGATAATAATAATGTAACTGAGCCATTAACCACCAAAAGGAACAGCACTGATCAAATAAAACACGAAGAAGGTATTTCCTATATATAGTTACGCGCCAGGAATAGCTATTTTATTCTTGCATACCGGACAAGGATATCCGTCATTTTACCGGGGCTAGATATTTCCATCTCACCCTAGGGTCGAGATAAAATTCACGCGCGCCAACATCCGGTATGCCGGAAAACATGCAAAACGTTAGTAGCTGGCGGCGTCAACGCGCAACATGTCTCTGATATGCAAGAAAAAGAATCTATCATGGGTATTCTGTTCAGATAGGGAATTCCAACCCTCGGTATAAGTGTTTTAATCGGAACCTCGGCAGAGTCTCGGTTCCGATAAAAACACGTATACCTCGTGTTGGAATTCCCTATCTTCACCGGATATCCCCATGAAAGATTCTTATAATCTTGGCGGTAAAATAAATCGCAATGTATTGCAAAGCGAGCGTCATGTGTATATATCGATTATTTGCTCCGCGCGGTGGCTATTTATAACTTTCGGATTTCTGTATGGACTAACACGGCATATTGTTATTTATCACAAACTTCCCTATTAATTATACGATACGACATAGACCTAGCTAGTCATATCAACCAGGGTTTAATTGCCGGGCAATAAACCTTTATCACACTCTTATATAAAGGGTAAAACAAAGTCATATCACGGAAATAACCGAATGTTCTTTATGACTCTTTCAGCGGAGAGATACGGAAATTAGCGAATAGTTACGATTGTATACAATTTGTTAAACGTATGGTTTGTCGTCTGCATTCCATCTTATTTTCGCGCCAGATTATTGGCTATACGTGTACGTTGAGCTATCATCTTTGACCATAACGCTACGGAAATGACTTGACTAGTAATGATAAGAAGATGAAATAAAAGACAGGATATATAGATAGATAGAAGTAAAAAAAAGAAACTAATATAAGGCATAATACACGGATCTTAAGGAGAGTTTAACACATTAATTATAAAATCAATGATTTAGAACCTTCCTGGATGAAATATGAACCACGTGTGACCATTCCTTTTCTGGATAAGACAATTTCAAATTCAATGGCATTCATTTTAAATCAAATTTCGGAAAACAAAAATGTCGTGTAGATCTACACTTACGCGACAGACGTGAACGCATCAGAATGGGATTACATCTATTGATAATATTATTGTTTTCTCCATGGAAAACAGCGTAGTAAGTTAGATGAAGTTGACAGTTCAACAAAATCATTGCTGAAGTAAATGATAAATAGAATAAAACATGTTTATTTTCATATCACACCCTATACCAGGCCGAAGCTAAAGCTAAAGCTCTCTGGCTGATATAAGGTGTGATATGAAAATACCCATTTATTTTTCTCTATTTATAATTAATAATTATTGCACTTTATCATAGGAAACGGTTAAAGTTCCATCTATATATTTGAATCATTTCATGTTTTGAATTGATAATTGAATAGCTTTATATTTTTTTTAATAAATTCAGCCACAAACCCTGATCTTTTCCCTTTAACTGGGTAAATCAAGTATTTAAAGAAAGTTAAAAACAACACACTAAGTTTAACGTATACATATTCCTCCACATTCAGCCAAACAGTCTCTCATTCAGTTGCAATATATACTCAGTTGCAAAAGAAAGTGGCCACTGAGTTTTGTTTAGATTTAATTATATTAAAACAATTTAGAAGAAAATTGACAAATTCCAAAATGAATATGTCATGTTTGGTATCAACATTTTTATCATTACATTGCCAATGTCATGATGTTTTTTCAATAGTTCTTATCATTAAGGGACTGTCGCTTGATAAAGGGGATATTGTGTAAAGTAAAATGTTCAAAGTGTCCAGTTTCTTTTACAACTGAGTATATGTGATGCTGAAATTTATTTAAGTTAATCTCTACTTAAAGCCCCAATTTATTCTACCAGGGATGTGGTTAGAGAAGTGTGTTTTAGATGGTTCTAGCAGCATGCCGACCTAAATGTACAGAACAAAGTCTCCTAAAATATGCGATTGTATTTCAGCACTCTAAGAGACAGGTGGATAATTCATACCACCAAAGTAGAAATTTAACAGTATTGAATTGAAAAAAACACTCTATTAAAGAATTGATAGAAAACGTAATCAAATTAATTAAAAACGTATATAGTCAACTAATTTGGATATATATAAAAAAAGACACGAATAGAAATGTCATCTGAATAATGAATTCAGCTCAACACGTGAATAAACACGCATAGTTTGGAGATATTACTTGCCAGTTGCAAGATCATACTGTATATTACCATGCAAATCAAAACTCATTGTGTCTGCATGTGAACATAATGATTTAAAACAATATATATTTTATTCTAGCAGACTATATTTAATTGATTTCATTTACATTTATTTTCTGCATAACCTAGCATGATAGACTTTATAAGTATATGCTAGCCTAGTTTTATTTTGATTTTAAATATATCACCATATGTAATTATTTTTGTTTTGTGCAGTTGTTTTATAACTAAATGCAGTATTTCCTGGTTGTATCAACTTTACCCACAATCGCATGGACAGCAATGACCACATGCTGCGATAATTGCCCGTTAATCTGCAACACTAGCATGCTTTACTGTCATTTGAATTTTGGGGTTTAATCCCAACGACATACACAGATCACACGGAGTGTTAGTGATACATATTATTTGTTTATATAATTATTATATACGACCGATTATAAGTAATACAACTGCTTTAAAACACAACTCTTTGTTTGCATCGTAAAACACCTTTACGTGAGTTGATGGTGTTTCTTTGAAGACATCAATTGTTTTATAAATTCTGTAACTCCTTGTAACAGAACAGCAAAATAAACAATGGCTTAAAACAAATGGAATAATAATTCCTGTGTTTTGCATATATGCCAACATTTTGTCAAACATAAATTTTACAAAGTATGGCACACTGAACTTATTTAATATCACATGCCATGGGAATTGACGAACCCACCACTAACAGTCGGATTACTTTATTATGATTGACACAAGTATCGCCTTACTATGTATGGTAACACATAAAGGGATGAATATGCTAGAGACTGAAATTTCCAAATGCTCGCATATACACCTACTTCACTTTCTAGTCACAAAATGTAGAGCACACACACATTGCAGCACAGAATATTTTGGCGGGGTGAAGTCGCAAAATGGCGGCCACTAAAGAAGACAAGGCTTGTCACAAAAAGGCATTTCACTAATGTATTGTGCCATTTTGGGTTTATATCCCGTTTTTGTCCCATTTGTGACAAATTCTGTCATGCTAAAATTGTATTTTTTTAATTTGTACATCATATATATGTGAATACTCCAGTTCGGCATCTCAATATTCATGTTTTT
The DNA here is from genome assembly GCA_037043455.1 of Cyrtodaria siliqua. Lineage (NCBI taxonomy): Eukaryota > Metazoa > Mollusca > Bivalvia > Adapedonta > Hiatellidae > Cyrtodaria > Cyrtodaria siliqua. The sequence goes on along the minus strand of JAWPHD010001524.1, from coordinate 178,766 downwards.
AAATGTTGCAGTCATTCTTTCTTGCAGAAGATGCATGGTCCCTATTTTTCTGTAAATCATTTGACAGCACATGGGACATACTCCATGAGAATAAAAGTATTTTTTCTCATAAAATGGGCCTAGATATCATCGACAACAATGCATTTTTGTTTATTGTGTAAAATACCAGGGAGTAATAACACAAATAAAAGAAAGAAATTGGCTGTTACACCATAACCAATGTCTTGATCATGATCCAGCATGCAATGTTTAGTTGATATCTATTGAAGATGAAGGACAGTACAAGCAATATAATGTCCTCGTTTAGAGGTTTGTTTGTCGGTTGGTCGGCACATTTAGGCTATGTATGGTGGTCGATTGTTTAGTAGTAGGGCGGGCTACCCAATTTTACTGGGTAGAAACAGTACTTTGTACCATAGCTCTAATGGTTTCCCTTTGTTCTTTCTTATGATATAATGTTCATAAACCTAAAAGTCTGAGCTTAAACCGTGCTATAACTGCTGGTATATTTCAGTCGTGCTATACATGACAGGTTCGGCAGTTATACCATGGTCTACCGAATTTTACACGCGCGTATTTGTAATGTTTACACACAACCTGTCAATCTAAATGTCAATTACCAGCTTTGAATGGCTATTGTACAAAACATTTATAGCATCTCTTTTTCGTATGCGATTTATACTGCACGTCGGGCCTGCGGACCTCGAGAAGCAGTATACATCGAATATACTCGAAAAAAGTATGCTATACATATTACGTATACATCCCGCATCCGTAAGAATCGAAACTGTCTCACAATTTTTCATTACACGTTGATGGTACGTGTATAAAATATATACAAAATTATTCAATATCCTTCCTTTATTATTCCTGATCAAGACAAAAACTAGCAAATAAAAGTGGATGAATCTAGTGATAATGCAAATTATTTCCGTTTTAGTCATAAGAAATGACATTGCATCTTATTATAGTCACCAAAGTGCCTTCTATCCAAAATCCCGATTTCGTTGTATCACATTCTTTTATTTAGATTTTGCCGTTAACCTTATTCTAAACATAGATCATGAAACAATGTATCCGTACTCCGCTACTTTGATGTTATTTAGAGGACGGATATTTATCTTCCAGCTAGAATACCGCTTAAGCCGGTGCTAGTGGGCGTGAGAAGTGTTGGTTCTTTCATTACTTTTCATAAACAGACTCAATAAAACCGAGTCTGCTGCTTTATTCTCTTTATTGTGTTTGTTGCTCTCAAAGGATCAACTTTATCAGTATTTATTAACATTCACACTAGCGTTCGTTTAGTGCAGTGTGGCGGCTGTAAAAAGTCTCCCCGTGCTACGAATCAGTAGTGTTTTTTTTTACTGGTCGTTTGGGACCAACGAGCCCAATATAGGTGGCTTTGAAGTAGAATACCGCTTAAGCCGGTGCTAGGGGGCGTGAGAAGTGTTGCTTTATTCATTACTTCTCATGAACAGACTCAATAAAACCGAGTCTGCTGCTTTATTCTCTTAATTGTGTTTTTTTGCTCTCAAAGGATCACCTTTATCAGTATATAAACGTATATTTCGAATCAATTACAAATAGGACAGATAATGTTTACTGCAATTCACGCACACTTTTAAAATAAGATTGCCCTATTGGAAAACGCATTTACATGTCCACAAAAAAGACCTTTTAAAATCACCTAAAACAAACCGATTGGCATCATCATATTAATCCGACGGCGTTTTATCTGAATATCGGCGGTACTAGTATATATCAATATTTAATCTGTAAAAAAGTTTAAAAAGAGTCACACTTGCGGGATAAAAAAGAATGTACAACATTTATCTACAATGACAGCTAATTGTATTACTATATTTGCTTGGGTTTTTCAATAGGAAGCGCCTGATGTATTGCATAATATACGTTGTTCTAGTCAATTTTGAAAAACAGCCGCTTATTAACTTACTGGTTTTGTTTGTATGGTGTTTACGTCATTTTCAACACATGTACGGTTTTATATGACGATCGATTTTTTGTAGTGGAGGCAGACCACTCACGTTTCCTTGGTATAACCAGTATTGTACACCTCCCGACATCCGTAACCTAATGGATAGTATCGAAAGTAATTAGTCACGAAATGCCAGGATCGATTAGTTTGTAAGAAATGTAAAGACCTCTCGGCATGACAACTTGATTCATTAACACACCTCATTATGTATGGATTTAGGGATCATAGGATGAGGGTACACGCGAAGGAGGTCATTGTGTCCGAATCGGCTATTAATGTGCGCTAACATAGCGATGTATAACACAGACAATGATGCATAAGTTATAGAGCAAGCATGACAGATTTTCCAAGCAACATGAACACCAGTTCGAAGTGTGCGAAAACATATTCCATGCTATTTGTAGAGTAACTTAACCATAGGTCCAAAGTGTGCAAATGCATGTTTATAACGGAAAGAAGAACTCAAACGTAGGTTAGCACCCACCACTAATCTAAGCACTGAAAGTGCTGATGGACGGTGTCACTAAGAAAGTATTGATCAAAATCATAAAATTTATAAAGATTCAAAATCAAATTCCGGAAAGAAAATGTTTGCGTACTAAGGTGATGAACATTTGTGCAAACTATTATTGAAATCGGATAAGGCATTACCACAGTTATGGGACCGTACGGACGGAAGGACAGACGGCAATTATATTTATCATGCAGATGTGCACTTTTCTGCCCAATAAAGGGGTGACCTATTAAAATTTGATTTATTAGCCACTGACCAATAGAGCAAATCAATGCGGAATCTTTTGGCGTTTAGTGTACGTAACGTTATCGGACGTCATGCACGTAACGTTGCTAGAAGTAAAAAAACAAACAAAAAACAACAATATGACGGCGTCCTCGATAAGCGTAACATTTGGAGAAATAGGTAATAATAGTAGTTCATATAGAAAATGTGGATAATCTACATGACAAATAGAATATTATGTCAGTGCCTTTTACTATCAAGTTTATTAGGCTCGGCACGAAAACGAAGAATGGCTCGGCAGAGCCTCACCATTCTTCGTTTTCTAAGCCTAGCCTAATAAACTTATAGTAAAAGGCGATGACATAGTATTCGCTATATCCCTCCGCATAATCGACTATTTTATTATATTATATATATTGCATAATATACAATTTTGAAAACCAGCCGCTTGTTAATTTAATGGTTTTGTTTGTATGGTGTTTACGTTATTTTCAACATAGGTAAGATTTTACATGACGATCGATTTTTTGTGCTGGAGGCAGACCACCCACTTTTCCTTGGTATACCAGTATTGTACACCTCCCGACATCCGTAACTTAATGGGTAGTATCAAAAATAGATAGTCACGAAATGCCAGGATCGATTAGTTTGTAAGAAACATAAAGACCTCTCGGCACGACAACATGCTTCATTAACACACCTCATTATGTATGGATTTAGGGATCATAGGATGAGGGTACACGCGAAGGAGGCCATTGTGTCCGAATCGGCTATTAATATGCGCTAACATAGCGATGTATAACACGACAATGATGCATAAGTTATAGAGCAAGCATGACAGATTGAACAGCAACATGAACACCAGTTTGAAGTATGCGAAACGATATTCCATGACGTTTTTGAGAGTAACTTAACCATAGGTCCAAAGTGTGCAAATGCATGTTTATAACGGAAAGAAGAACTCAAAAGTAGGTTAGCTACCCACCACTAATCTAAGCATTGAAAGTGCTGATGGACGGTGCCACTCAGAAAGTATTCATCAACATTGTTTGCGTACTAAGGTGGTGAACATTTTTGCAACTATTATTGAAATCGGATAAGGCATTACCAACGTTATGGGACCGTACTGACAGAAGGACAAACGGCAATTCTATATCCCTCCGCAAAGTCAGCGGGGATAAACAGTGAAGTTATGTAGAAAAGTTTACTAGGATTTATAAGTGTCAAAGGGGAATACTTGTAAAATGAAAATGTCAGAGAAACTTGGTCACAACATATGTATACATGAGAGCTCGTGTTTATAGAACGCCATGAACGGCCTTTGATAGTTACCACGATGTAATGTGATAGAAGGTTTCAATTAAATATAATGTAATCGAATTATTTACTCTTCAGATGTGCTTGTAATGAATGTAATTATTAAAAAAAGTTTAATTACATCAAAATCAATATTTTGCAGACAAGGTGTCCATAGATTAGCAAGTGTTTGCCAAAGATAATATTTATTACTGGTATACATATTGCTGATTAGTCATGATGTACGGTACGGCACGGATTCTATTTATTATCCAATTACATCAGATATTTATCTATTTGATGTATGCATGTTAATTGTTCTAATATATGATATAACTAAATTAATAAACACTATCGTTTTTCGTTATATACATTCTTCATACACTGATAATATACCGATAATGTCTATTAGATTCGTTACAAAACTATTCATTGCTACTTTCGGTTCGGTATTACCTGCTATTTAACGTTCTATACGATACGGCTTTTATCCCCAACCTCATGTAGACGCTTGTTTACGTTATAAGAACGCATTAATTTGTACAGGATCAAATCCCTTCAAAAACAGCGTATTACTTAAACTTAAGTTAAAATCACTTAATGTTTATCAACGCTTACATATTTATCAATATTTTGTCAATATACGGAATTTTGCCCATGTACCGCCTTGCAAATGGTACTACTTTTATCGCGCTGTAATCTGGTGATCTTTGATTTCTAGTAGAAATTCTTTGTCTGCCAGATTTCTACTACATAATTATGACGGTTGCCTGATGGCTCCGTCCCTGACAGCACCGTCCAAAAATCGTATGAACTAGATCTACAAATAAATTCTCGCGAGGAGAACGTTTTATTTATTTATTATGAATTGAAAATAGAACCCCGTAAAATATATTTCTTTGTGCAGTCCTATCACAAGTATTCCCAGGAGATACATAGATAAATAAAGACAGACAGACAAACAGACAGACAGACAGACAGACAGACAGACAGACAGACAAACAGACATTTTATGAACTGAAACTAGTAAAGTATTCAGCATAAGATACATATGGCAAGTATAGATTCATTCACTTGACATAAAGAAATTAAAACAAAGTAAATTAAACAAAAAATGATTAAAATCATAATTTTCATTAATACTGTATTACAACATACGCATAATGTTATTGAAAGCAGAGGATGTACATGAAACAAGCATATACAGTTATCCAGTCTATTGAAATACTTGGAATTTATTAAGAAAATATAATTAGATGAACAAGCCTGCATAGTCTCTTTATTGTGTTATCGGCCATTATATCTTCTGAGGGGAGTCTGGGATTTTTCGCGAAAAAACAATCGCGCCCTTGAACACAAAAAAAAAATCTGGCTCACTGTCTAGCTGGGGAAAGAAATCTGGATCAGCCCTCTGGCTCTAGTCTCATAACCTCGAGCTCTAACATTGGCCGAAAAATCGGCGAGCACGAATGAAAATCCGAGCCCCCACCCCCTCTCTCACAGAAAATAAAAGAGTCGGTCCCTTAGCGTATAACGTGGCTGGAAGTGTGTTTGTTATACGTTGCCCATTGGAACGGATGCAATTACTACGATATAGCAGATTGATCTGACGACAAGAGAAGAGAAGATTGCAGCCTTGCTTGGGCTAATGGTGGCTACATAAGTAACACTTATTTTATAATTATAAGAGAGGCCTTTAACTTGGAAGCAAACTCTACTCGAAATGGAAGGTAAACGTTAAAGGGAATAATCATTTTCTGTTCAAATATGTTTCTGGAGACGCAGGACTGTGATTATTTGCAAGACAAAATTATATTTAGAATAAAAATCTAATGGAAACAATCGTAGGGAATTCTATATCATTTAATAAAAAAAGTAATATCCAGAAAACATAGATTGACACGATTTACAATGTATTTTTCAGGGTTAGAGAAATCTGCTGGATTTAATTTTATTTAATTTTATTTCAGGCTAGATACATATATACATTAGTTACAATAATCACAGTATTATAATAAGCATAAATTATCAATTTGATCACATGGAATATACGACATATTATTACAATGTTTCTTATATCACAGATTTGAACGTCATAAAATGCTTGGAATTGTAAAAATATATCATATATGCACTATCATGAAAGAATATACAATAGAAACGTGTTAACTATACCAAAATAATATACGTATCTTTACCTAATGATGGCCCTTAAAGCCGGTTTGGTTTATTTCCAATGGGGTCCTTATACATGGCAAATTACAATGATATCTGAAGATATTAGATAATAAATAACATAAAAGTCTACAGAACATGAACAGATTTAGGTTTTTGGAGTTATATGTTTCTATAATATTATTCACAATATCATATAATGCTACAATTGAACTATTATCTAAATCGAAATGAGACTTCTTTTTTTTTAAAATATTACTACATTTCATTCATCAGTTGTACTTTCTCTAGAATTTATTTTTAACAGAAAATTTAAAATGTGTATTCTCTTTATATCAACATGTATGTAGTTCCAGTGTGTAATTTAGTATTTTTGAATGTTACTTGTGATACTCAGGCTTCATAACCTCTGCTAACTACTAACTTCCATTTTATTTATTTCGCCCATTGTTTTCTCTGTTAGGGCAAAGCAATTTGTAAGAAAATGGGACCATACGCCGCTGGCCATAGAATGGTATGAACATACCTCATTGAAGTTCCATGTTCACCGTCATGTGCATACCATCTTCGGGATGACTCAATTTTCTGTACTATTGACCTTTTAAATATTGAGTTCTGCTCAACTCGAGGCTAGTGGGCCTGAACGGTAGCAACCACTTTTAAATACCGTTCATGAACAGTCTCCATCAAACCGAGACTGCAATAAATTTTTTATATGTATCGTGTTTAGCGATTTCCAAATTTCCTCTTTCATAGTCGTTTCTTTAATAGCACTATAAATAATAATATTTTCAGCTCCATAGCAAATGGGGGCAATACAATTAAAATAGGTTGATCTAGTGTAATAATTATTTACATCTTTTATTTAAACGCTTTTTTCCTTCATATAAGATGGACAAGTCTAAAAAACAACTGTTTCTAAAAAAAGTCGATTACAGAGCTCTGATTTGTTCCATTAACAATCATCTCTTATTAACATATACTTGGTCTATAACCTTAAGTTTGATATTTGTTCAAATCCTCTGTCTGAAAACTATGTAATTATGCAGATAAATCAATGAATCATAATGACGCATATGTTAACTCAAACAAATATATAAACGGACAAATAATCAACGAAACAGTGCGTAAACCAACACATTTATATCTAGCGCTTTCGGCTTGTATAGCCTTCTTCAGGATATATACACAAAGTTAAAATCATATAAGTACCGGATTTGTTTAAAAAAACAAAACAAACTTAAACCTATTAAAGTGGAAACAGTGTACATGTATGAAACAAACGTTTCCGAAGGCGTGTTACACACTGGCGTGAACAGATTTGTCTGGAAGTGTCTGAGAAAATGTGTTTGATATTTAGTAGGTATTCATATCTAGATAAAATACCATTCTCGTCAACTTTGTATGGCCGTACATTACTAATGCATATGTATATCAGTAGAGGGCGGCTGCGGACGAAAATAAACGCATGTCAACCTGCATATGCCGAATCGGAAGATTTGGGACATACGAGTATGCACCTGCCTCTGGAGAAAGCCGCTGCTGCTGACTCGGAAGAGTACATTTGAAATGAACATGGAAATAGACTTCTTTAAATAAATGGGTGAGTACTCGTAATGCCTCGTAGAAAGACACAGTAACACTTGTGTAAGTGTAGTTTTCAATAATGTTTTTACGAGAACGTTCCTGGCCAGTGAAACAGTGTGCCACACCTACCTAAACACAAATAACAAGATAATCTGGAAGAAAGGTAATTACCTGGAAAGCATACCGAGTCACTCATAAAAAGGTTATTTCCAATATATAAACTGAATATATCAGTTATTTCATTATCCATAGCTGATTCAAATCTACTGTTTTTTTAAATTTGAATTGTGTTTTACGAAAACAACATTCACGAAGCTGCACAAATAGATAGTTTTACATACCAGAACTCTTCACTAACTTGTATTGCAGGATTCGCTACTACTACGCTCAGCCGCAGTTTTCGTAACAAGTGGGAATGTTTTCCCAATACTCACATAGGTTCACGCTGTTTATTGATGATGCGATATCTGCCAAGTGGCTATTTTTATATACGTCTATTACTAGGGAGGTTCTGTATGATTAATATATCCTAGGTGTTTTATTCAGCTGTAGGTATAACAAATGCACAAACTAATCCACAAGACAAAAGGCAACTACATTATCGACAACATTTACTTGTATATATGCTATGGCTTATGCTATTACTACTACTACTACTACTGCTGCAGCTGCTGCTGCTGCTGGTACTACCACTACTACTATTACTACTACTACTGCTACTACTACCACTACTAGTATTACTACTACTGCTACTACTACTACTACTACTACTACTACTACTTCTACTACTACTGCTGATGCTGCTGCTGATGCTATTTTACTATGCCGTAACTTGCCTTTTTCATCTTTGTAATTATTGTTTGTTTCTGTCGTGTGTTTCGTTGATTGTGGTCCTTGAATGCTACATTAATTTTCCTGTTCGATTGTTATATCTACTTTTCTCAGGAAACCCCGAAGCAAGTCATTGGTGACAGTGAGGCTCGAACCCGTGGTCTCCGGATTCAGAGTGGAATGTGCTATCCAAAGGCACGACCAGAACCTCATATTCGTGCTAATAAATAAATACACTTAATAAATCAATGTCTTTAATAAATTAATTCCTTAGCAAACTGTTGCGTCATTACAATCAGTTTATTGCCAACTCGTTTAATAAATGCAATAATAATAGAGCACTCATTTATTTTTAAGATCTTTAAAACTTATTTTACCTCAGCATACTCTACTAGCGGTAAAACATATATTTATGATAGAGATAATCATACATGTCATACATTGATAAATAATTGGGTTTTAAGGCGCACCAACACTTGAAAGGTTATATGGCGCCTAACAGGAATGAACGTGCAGGGCGTAATTGAATTGGATTGAATTTTATAGTCGCACCAACAGCTGAGGTCATATGGTGACTTTCCAGCTTCTACTGGTGGAGGAAGACCCCAGGTGTCCCTCCGGACAATTTTTGTGCACGGGTGGGCACCTTGGTAGAACCACCGACGTTCCGCAAACCAGCTGGATAGGTGCAGGACTCAATCTCCATTTATATCAAGATAGCATGTGGATAATGGGCCTAGAACCTTCTTACCTTCATAACTGCAGAGTAGGTGCAAATTCTATAGTAGACACACCATTTGCGATGGAGCCACGTCTCCACGTTTGCATACGCGGTGTCATGATAAAGACCTTAAATGATCATTATAATAAATGACAAAATGAATGTGAATGGTGGGATCATACACCTCTGCATGTGAGAGTGTGTTTGTGAGATTTCAGTGGTTGTATTCTATCCCGGCAACCACACGGGGACATTGAAAATAACACCTTTAATAGCCACTGAATCCAAGTGATGAGTACTTTTAAATATGTAAGACTTAAATGTGTAGGAAATTATCATTGTTCAGTACTATATAAACAATACATCCCTAAGATAGTTTTCGGCTTTACGCCTTCCTCAAAGGGTGCTTAATTAACACTTACATGATTTAGCACGGTTAATACAGAAACACATTTAAAATACGTCATGAGCTATGGTGGTAATTATAATATAAACTAGAACTATATATCACTGAAGGTGATGAATACCCCCGCTTTGTGATCAGTTTGTATGTGTAAATGAACTCAGGGAACAACTCGTTCAAAATTGTTTGAGGAATGCAAGTAATACAAATGTGTTACGCGTCGTGATGCGAAGGGACGTTAGGGACAGCTCGATTCCTATATAGCCCCACTTCACTCTGAAAAGCAGGGCTATAAAAAAATAAAATATCAAAATCACAAGCAAATTTATACTATCTATTCATATATTGAAACTATTAAATGTGATGTATGCATATCAACTGTTGTGTGCTTACTGAGTGCACGTTTTATATGCTAAAAGGAAAAAAGAAACACATAATCAAAAAAATGCCTATACTACACTATTATATACATCTAATTCCACGTAATATTCCAGATATATCACAACGTGTTTTGCACAAAAAGGGGCTACAACTAATTACAGAAAGGACAACTCTATCATGTAGCAGACCTTTATATCAAAGTATACTCCCCGTGCTACGAATCAGTAGTGTTATTTTTTACTGGTCCTTTGGGACTAACGAGCCCAATTGGGTAGCTTTGAAGTAGAATACCGCTTAAGCCGGTGCTAGGGGGCGTGAGAAGTGTTGCTTCTTTCATTACTTCTCATGAACAGTCTCAATAAAACCGAGTCTGCTGCTTTATTCTCTTAATTGTGTTTGTTGCTCTCAAAGGATGACCTTTATCAGTATTTGGTACACGAAATTTATAAATGTTGAAGTTTCGCTTGAAAATGTCAAGCCATTTCAGTATTATGTTTAATTTTAAGAGACTGCAATGTTTAAAGCCTAAGGTTGTTCAACTGCTTGAGCCAAATGCGCAATCTGTCGATAATGAAACTTTAAATGGGTAACCATTGGTGTGTTCGGTGCGAAAGAACAAGCCTAAAGAACCATTCGATTAGCAGAAGCATTTAAACATACAAAATATATTATGCGTTTCTTTTTCTTTTCAGTATACAAGTGAACAGAACATACTCAAATAATGACATAACATGGTGCTTCAATGAGAGGTACGTGCCTTGGTTGTAGGCTGTTAAACTATCCAAAACGTAATTGTTTTCCCCCAAAATAAATAACAATAGTATAGATATAATAGATCAAGTACTTGATAAAAGCATTCTTAAGAAGGTGCAATTCTATTTATACTGCGTTTAATTAATGTGTATTATTCCTTTTACCGTCAGATGTATTACAGCATCATTAATTTTATACACTTTTGTATTTTCATGTGAACCATATATTTATATTTTTTCACATATCATTGACAGTCCAATATTAGCCCCATTGCTCTTTCATTTTATATATGTACTTGTTTGCCACTTTATGCACATGTCACTATAATAAACGATTTACTTACTTACTTACTTACTTACTTACTTATAACAGTGGCAAGCAAGAGCAATGTAGGAAACGTACGTTATTTAATGTACATGTTTAATTTGTGTTTATATAAAACCATTCCCGAAAACGGGTTACCGTAAACAAAGGGCATTTTCAAAATGGCATCTATAGAATACAATTCTCGAAGTTGTCCACTAGTAATCACTTTTCCGGTAATGGCGGCGATTACCGTAAAAAGTCAAAAAAATCCACAAAGTAAACTTTCGCGAAAGTCGTGAAAACAATACGGGCGAGCAAAGCTCGACAAACGAGCAACAGAGCTTCGCGCAAAGCTCGAAGCCCCGAAATTAAACAACTCTCATTTATATTGTCATTAAGCTTCGCGTAGCGAAGCCCCAAATTATTAATATTTAAGACATTATGTCGACCGCGCTCTTCATGTCCGGAGTTTACCTCGTCCGGCCTGCTTCATATTTTTCAGAAGGGCGTATGGTACGCGGATTCAGACTTGCATCAATAAGCGTATGAATGTAAATTTCTTACTTTTTTCTTGCATGAAGCAGCATGTGACGTAAACTTAATGAGAAGTGGTAACTGGTGCATCATCGACTGGCGTTAAACATGACGTCATGCGAAATGTTAAACATGACGTCATGCGATATTGCGTGAACATGTGCTAATTGCTTTGGTCTACTATGTTTGCCCATCTGACAATGGGGAAGGGGATGTGGGTATTTTCAGATACATTTCTTCGACAGTTTACTTACCTAATTAATGCATTCTAAAATTAAATAAAAAGTCCGGAGGATCATGCCTCCACGCCCAAAACAAAATGCTGTCATTTGGGCCTAGCTATGTTACTGTACATGTAGTCCGGAGTAAACGTATGTAATTCGTGAAAAAATAATAATTAAAAAGTACTGAGCTTCGCCCGAAGCGAAGCCCCGAACATTAAATAAAACAAGTCCTGTTCTTCAGTTTCGTTGTTGACCTTAGTTGACATTTTCAATTTGCAAGCAGCGAGACCCCGAACATTAAAAAAAATCATAGATCACATACTGCCATAAGCTTCGAGAAGCGGAGCCCCAAATCGCTTGCAAATTCATATGTTATAACACTTTTATGACAGTGTGGTAAACATGGTGAAATGGTGCTGTAAACGCCAAAATAATGCCGAGCGCAGCGAGATGTGTGTATCTCAAAAAAGGTTTAATTATTTACAGTTGTTGTCTCCATCATCCAAACATACACAAGATGATTGCGAGCGCAAACGAGAGTCTGGTCTCAATTTCATTAAAATGTTTGAAGGAATATTTTAAATACCGCTTCATATTTTATAAAGGGGCTGGCGTGGCCCTATAAATTACCGCTGAACTTGAAATCCGATGAACCCGGGGTCAAACCTCACCATCGCCACTGAGTTTCGTCTTTGTGTTCTTCAGCAAGACGCATTTCATTAGCCTCGTCCATCGGATGGGGACGTAAACTGGGAGGTTTTGTATATTGGAGTCTATCCTCCAAGCACGTTAGTTTAAAGAACTATATATAACTATATTCGTTATAGTATGTCAGGTTCCAGATTCCTGTGTGTGATCTCCTCTCTCGAATAACGAATAATGCGTTGATGAGTCATTAAACAACATTCAATTCATACCTTACAGATTGAATTGGCTTATCCCCAAATAACAAGAGCGAACCAGCGGCTCTCATCCCACCCACCCCACACCATCACACACCTAAAATTCGACAAGCAATGTTAGCCTATGCTTGTCAGGGCCTCGCATGGGGTCATTATCACAGGATTCAGCAATTAAATGTTTTGAAAATGCACTAGAATTCACATTATGTCATGTAGAAAACAAAGAAACTTCGGTAAGAGTAAGGGTCTGGACCTATACACGTATCATTCCCCTCTCTCAAGGGCGGCTCTAAATAATCTATAATGTTTTGATGAGCCGTTAATGGCATTCATATTAAATTCTCTGATAATGATATGCATATTGAATATAACCACTCAAAATTAAAATTTATTAAAACATGAAATTAAAAAAAAGTTTAATTTGAAATGAAACAACGGGCCTAGATATATCATATATTTAAATAAAAATTGACAAAATACATCAATCATTCATCCAGTTTTATTAAACCAATATAAATAATTGTGAATTTTCGCTGTACTCTCCTTCTCCCCTAGCTTGACCCCTGAAATATTAATATTATGTTCAGAGTTGTCCAACATTTGTTCCAGCAGCTGTGCTGCAATTTCTTGTATACATGGGCTTTTCTCAGAACTATATTGAAAGGAAAAAGAAACGCAGGGTGCGTATTTCCGCTATATATTGTATGTTTAATATGATACTGATAATCGAATGGTACAGGGCGACATTAGGCCTGTCCTTTTAGAAAGAAGGTTTAAACAGCACCGAACACACCAATTGTTACCCCTTTAAAGTTTCACTATCGTCAGAATACGCATTTGGCTCAAGCAGGTGAGCAAACGTAGGCTTTAAATGTTGCAATCACTTAAAGCTGTACAGTCCTTATTTTAACTGGTAATAACTCATGAATATAAATGAATCACGTGTGAAGTAGTTTCAAATCGACGAACATCCCAAAAGTCGGTATATAAGGAGAAATCGATACGTACAATTTCACATTTTTATTTAGCATCCGTACAGGTAACACCGATAAATATACGACTCCAGAATATATGTGATAAAAAAAAAGTTGCCCGGAACTGGATTTGGACCACAGTCTTGCACTTGTAAGATTTGAAAGATGTACGCTGAACCTCTAGACCACTGCTATTTATTGGTATTTTGTAGCATATTTAACACTAAAAATGCATTACGTAATAACAAGAGCGCAAAAACAAACTCATCAAGCGCTAAATAACAAGTCGATATATGGTTGATGCGTTCAAATATGTTAAGTCATTTTGCCTCATAATATACGGTAGTTAGTATACTATTTTCTCAAGTAGGTTGTAGTTCAGCGGATAGAGCACAGGACTTGAAATCAGAAGGTCGTTTGTTCGAGCCCAGAAAGAAGCTAGCTTTTTTTTTCGGTAAAAATTACTGTTACCTGTGTATAGGTACGATGTGCACTGTTCGATGTATATACAGTAAATGATTTCATGCGCTATATTTGCTCGCTTAAATACCCGATTTCAATATGAGCTGGTGAACATGAAGTTACAAATAAAGACACGCCTACACAGAAGAAATCGATTGATATAGGGCGTATGTAGCTTTAACATTAAATGCAGTACTGAACTGGCTCAACTGTTTCAAAGAGGAACTTCAGCATTTATGAATTTCTTGTTACAACGTGTACTGTGATTAAAACGTCTACAACATCACAGTTGTGTCCTTTCTCTAACTAACTGCACTTTTTATTTACAAAAAATATTGGCATTTCCTTGGAATATATATGGAATTAATGTGCAGTATATGCACTATATAGCGGAAATACGCACCCTGCGTTTCTTTTTCCTTTCAGTAAAGTTATTTGTTTTAATCTAAAATGGGTTAAAAACACAAACCCGGTTGATAAATCAATTAAATGATCTTTAAATGCGCAAGTTCACTGTAGTATTTTGAAATTGGAAGTTTAGGTTTGTTTATATAATTTGTTGTATTTTTAACTTTTATATTATGCATTGTTAGGATTTTAATTATTTAATTTCATCATATTAATAGACACTAATTACATTATGGCGGCTATACAATCAACTCTATCCCGGGAATGTAAATTTGCAATTTCCAATGACAATAAATTTGAATATGCAAAATGTAAAATAATCGAAAAATCCAAATTTTGACCTACTACAAGCTCCAATAAAGTATTGACAAGAATATATTTCAAGACATTGGCTTCCATCTGGAAATATGTATAGCTCTTTTGTGCACAATCTCTACCAAAGCAGCCAAATGCTATGGAAAACAAATGGCATGCACATATAGATATAAGAATCGAAAAGAAAAGTAGTATTCAAGGACGACAGTCAACCACACACAGCAACAAAGAACAACTTTAAAGTTGAATAAAAGGCCAAATAATACATCACAAACATAAAAGGGCTGACAATAGGGCTACCGCCTTGGAACGGTCAGTGTTAAATAAGGCCGCTGGGGGTTTAAACAATGTTCTAGGGTGCACCAAACCTTAAATTTCCTCTACTCTCATCCAAATAAAACGGGACAGTGTAAATAAAGAAATCCCCGCCATGAGTTTTTCTCTAACAATCAAGGCAGCATTAATAGGTAATATCACTAAAACACAAAGATGCTTGTGTATATATAAATACAAAAAAAGTAATAGTATAGAAAGCCACAAATAAGGTACTCAATGACTTGACAGAAGCCAGAGCAACAAGAGAATAAACCATCGAGAACACGACAAGCCGACAATACTCCGATGTTTTGAACACAAAATAAACACGCGTATGATCGGAACGCACTTTGCATTTTTCGATTATCTTGCAAGTAGACACCTTATCCACTCGGCCTTAATGATAATATTTATCAAGAAGGAAATATTTCTAAAGATACTAATATTGACATTTTTTCTATTCGAAAGCGCAAATCTAGGTCTCATGGTCTTAGGCGTAATGGTAACATCAAACGTAAATCGCGTTTAATTATTTCTGTCGCTGATTTACATACTTTTTTAAACAATCTGGGAAGCACTCTATGCTTTCACGGCTTACCTCTTTGTCCATTTTTCACTAAAGTTGATCGACGAGGAAGCCGACAAAATTTTCCTTCGTACAGATCCCTTGTGTAACACTACTTCCGTAGTTCAAAGCTACACACAACATGTTCTCCGACCCCATATTGACAAGGAGTCTGATCACGTCAGGCATTTTCTAAAACTACTATATATTAATAAAGGTATTGATTTCATTGACATGCCTAATATCTTTCGAGATACCCATGTAGTTGATTGTGTCCCAAAATATTTCAGAAATTCCGAAAGTCCTGTAATTTGTTATAAGTATAAAGTGCCTATTAGAAATATTATTTTCAACTACAACAAAATAGTTTCTGATCTTGATATAGTACATAATACTCCTAAGTAATGTGAATGCAACAGATCAAAATGTTGCTATGCTACAGCAGGGCATGTCATCACTGGTAATTTTGATATTGTTGATAAACATATTTGGCAGATGTTTTCGAAAGGTCCTAAATATAGATTACCTTCAACTATTGATTTTAATGCCTGTCGTGCCCAGATCGCCAACTCCATTGAAGATTTTAGTATAAAATGGTGTCGTAGAGTACATGCGGACCCAAACTCGCTTTCTACTTGGAAAAAGTCAATTCTTAAAATTATAGATACACGTATTAACTTTTATAATGCTAACCCCTCTTTATTTCCTCCTGACACCTACATTACGTCAAGGTTTTATCTCTGGAACTCGGCAGCCTCCAGTTAATTCTACTGAGGATGATGTTGTTTCCGCACATATCACTCGGTGCACTACTTGCAAGGCTGATGTAAACGATAAGCAAATTAAACTGCCTACTACATGTACTATGTACTGGATTCCTAAATTACATAAAAATCCATATAAGGCTCGCTTTATTTCGAATGCTAGTGGCTGCACCACAACAAACATCTCCAAACTTGTAACTTCTTGTCTTACTGCCGTTAAAGATCACGTTAAACTATAATGTGCTTAACTTATGAAAACTCTGGGTTTAATTTATTTTAGTCTATAAAAAATTCAGGAGACGTTCTTGATACAATTTTCATTAAAGGTAAAGTTTCATAAAGCACTTATGACTTCTCTACACTATATACAACATTACCACATCACCTTATTAAAGACAAGCTAATTTCTCTTATTCAAAAAACATTTGCTAGAGAAAATACTACATTTTTGGCATGTAATAATATTAAAGCCTTTTTAACTAATGGCAGTTTAGACAATTATACTATGTGGACTTGCTACGAAGTTTGTGAAGCACTCATCTTCCTATTAGATAATATTTTCGTCAGGTATGGAACCACCGTTTATAGACAAATTGTTGGTATCGTTATGGGTACGAACTGTGCACCACTTGTCGCAGATTTGTTTTTATATTGCTGTGAAAGAGATTTCATGTTGGGTCTTTCACCAGATACCCATGCAGATGTTATTGAAGCCTTTAATGACACCTCTCGGTATCTGGATGACATATTGAACATTGACTACCCTTTCTTTCCAATTATGGTTAGTAATATTTATTCTAAAGAACTTCAGCTTAACAAAGCTAATATATCTGATAATAACGCTTCTTTTCTTGATTTAGATCTCTCGATTGAAAATGGTGAAATAATTAGCAAAATCTATGACAAGAGAGATGATTTTAATTTTGACATTTTTAAGTATCCCCACTTGGATGGGGATGTTCCCCGGGCAACTTCTTATTGGGTGTATGTGTCTCAACTTATTCGTTTTTCAAGAGCTTGTACTCGAGTTGAGGACTTTAATATTCGTAATCGTTGTATAACTAAAAAGCTACTCAATCAGGGTTACCGTTACCATAAACTTCGTAAAACCTTTGCAAAAATGTATTATCGTAACCTGATCTTCTTTCCAAATATAAAAGTAATTTAAGGACTCTTTTGACAAGGGCTATCACAACCTGACTTCTATGGTGATGTGATTTATAAACTTCGTAAGATTCTTGGTCATACTCACTTTCATACTATCTTTGTTAAACTTGTTAAACAGTTTATCAAAAGAGATTATGACCCTATCATTTTGCAACGTAATGCATGCTTGATGGTGGATCCTTTTACAGTTCGCCACTATGCTTTCCTCTTTAATTGTACGATGACCGGACAGGCTGTGGACCCTATGATGACGCCTACCTAAAGCCCATTTGGACGGTGGCGTTTGATGTTTGTCTATGATCTTTCTTTGATGCTGCCTTGTTGGTTAGAGATTAGATCATGGCGGGGATTTCTTTATTTACACTGTCCTGTTTTAATAGGATGACAGTAGGGTAAGTGTGAGGCTTGGTGCACCATAGAACCGGTTTAAACCCCCAGTGGTCTACATTCCAAGGCGGTAGCCCTATTGTCAACCCTTTTGTGTTTGTGATGTCGTTTGCATTTTATATTACTTTTGCCTTCTTGTTTGTATGTTTGCGTGTTTGTTTCTGTGTTTTGTGGTTGACTGTCCTCCTTGAATGCTACTTTCCCTGTCCGATCTTTTTATATTTATTTGTATATGTAGTTTTATTGCAAATTTACATTATTTTGACATTGTGATATATATAAGGTTGGACGCTTATTTTTGTTGACACATGTATCTAGGTTCCACTGTCATAAATATATTCTCCCAGAATGAGTTACCGAACTGGTAGACCCTAATGAGATTTCGTGACCGACAAGCGTAGCATCGTTTAGCCTAGATTTATTTTATTTAGTTTTATTTTCTGCAATTTGATAAATAAATATTTACATTCACATTTAAAGGTGTCACACAAACAATGCCGGTCGATAAGTGACCAACAGACTCGCGTAAAGACCGACTCAAAAGTCAATAATTATTTACAATGTCACCCTAATTATCAAAGAATCATCAGAAGGTCTACTTCAGAGTTCGTTTTATAGTTCATTGTTAATAAAAAAGATACATCCACAGTAAAAACACCCACTCATTATTACTTGTGCACAGTAATATCTTATCACTCTCAAATAATAACACTTTCCACCGAATATGATGGTGTCAGACTTGTGATATGTCTGGTTTTATTACCCACCAAAGAAAGTTATAAAAACTGTGTCGACATTTTAAGGCTGGTGTAAAACCTTGTTCTAGGTCTGTATTTACTATTATTTTTGATAAATAAATGTGTCACGTTTAACTTTCACTAGCATTTGTTTTTGTTGTTTTTTGGTACTATTTGTTCTTTGATTGAACCGCATTTCGCCATCTGCTGCCTAGTGGATGTTGTAAATTGGTACAGAAAATAATACACTGTCAGATGGAAACGTCAAAATCACTTAATATGCTTAAACGAAACTTCTGTGTTATGAAGGAAAATGCATTTTCTAAAATTTCAACATTTCTTGTGAACTTCATTGAATCTGATATTGAGCTTGTTTTTATATAAAAAGTACTGTGCATTTCAAGGTGCCTAGACGTCGAGTATGAATCGAGATATTTTTGTATTACTTGCTATATGTTTTCATACCTGATATGGTTATATAAAATGAAAACAGACGCTCCTGGATCTGTTTGCAATCTTATCCGCTCAACTTCTCAAAGACAGCAAATCATTTTGCTCCGCATGTTTAAATTATAATTGTGTTGGCAGGCCAAAGGGCAAAATGGCGACAGAACATTCAATTTGTCTAGGGTAGGGTGGCTTTAACTGAAATAATCATTTGACCAATATATAGTGGTGAAAACAACAAAATATAAACGCAATATACTATTTACCTACCTTTTATTTGCTATATATAATGATTTTCATTCCAAAATATAAAAAGAAATACTAGAAAGCCACAAAGTACGAGCAACAAGTGAACATACAGTTAAGGGCATGACAAGAAAGACTGAAGACAAACGTGAATCAGTACCATCGCGTTCAAGATGTATGTAGACGTCAAATATGTTGAGTGTTTGCACAGTCTAAGAGGAAAGCATAATTGCACCCTGCAAATGTGTCAACCACTAGCATGAATTGCGTTGTAAAATGATAGTAACATAACATCTTCTGATAACATGTCTAACAAATGTAATGTTGATTGTATGAAAGTGATCATAACCAAGGACAAATTTGCTAAAGTCCTTGTAGCAAAATAGTTCCTCATTTACTATATAATTTAGCAGTAGATCAGGGTTACGATATTAAACGTTTGCAAATTTATGTCGACGTATATGGTAACGGTAGTCATGATATGGTAACGGTAGTCATGATAAGCTTTTTAGTTACTCAAAGCTTACGAATGTTGCAGTCTTCAACACGAATACAAGCTCTAGAAATGCGAATCTGTAGAGAAACTTAATCCCTAGTATAAGTTGCTTTGGGAACATCCCCATCTGGGTGGGGATAATTGACAATGTCTTTGACAGTGTCAAAATTGAAATCATATATGAACTTGTCCTGGAAGTTATTATTATCACCTCGAGTAGGTTCTAGAACATGATACTCTAGTAATGATACGTTTACTACATACATAGTTGCATACCACTAAATAGGGAACCATACAGCACTAAACAAATCCAAATTCATTTAAAGGCACAGACAAATCTTTTTAATTATGTAACGTATATGAGAACATATGCAGCATCTATATACATTGCTATTACACAGTCATAATTGTAAACAATTAAGATGCATTTACCAACTGACAAATTGTTAATTTATTTCACTAACCCACACTCTTCATAAATGGATCCATAGGATTTGACAACTAGCCGGCAAATCCCCAAAATTCTAATGTAATATACACATAGTTTCGTCATACACAAATGTTTCGAAATAATTTCAGTAGAATAGTGAAACAAAATCAGAAAAAGCTAGTAGCGCTACAAGTTTATGTATTCCTTTTTCCTAAAATGACCGTAGAAGGTAAACAGTATTGCTAGGTATATATGATATAAGTGTAAACTATATTTTCCGGACAAACACACTTGCGAAACAATTACAAATAAATCCCATTCTAAACATAAAATTAGGCAATAAACGTATGAAAACACATTGTGAATAAATAAATGGTGCTAGAACTATTTTCTTCTATCGTTTGTTTAGTGCTAGGTGGCTGCCGTAAAAAGTCGCCCCGACTACAAATTAGTAGTGTTATTACTTACTGATCCTTTGTGATTACCAAGCCAAATATGTGTGTCTTTCAAGGAGAATACTGCTTGAGCCGGTGCTAGGCGGCGTGATAGGTGTTGCACATTGTATTACCTCTCAAGCACAGACTCAATAAAACCGAGTCCGATACTTTTCTCTCTTGTTTGTGTTTGTTTCTTCCTAGGGAACTTATCTTCAGTATTTATTATTAACAAAAACGTTAAGTTTGGCATCATCACAGAAGTTAACTGTCAATCATAAAAACGAAAAGTACTGTTGTTAAACCAAATGGCTTTATACAACGCATACACTGTCGTATTTGACTGGCTTTCTCTAATCACCATGAAAACAGCTTTATTTCTAACATTTCCTCATAGCAGCTTCATTGATCGTAGCAGTTGTCTGCAATATCCTCCATACTAAATGATACGAACAAAAGCTTAACATCTTGAACTGTATTCGTATAGATCCTTTGCTCATAAAGTTTTGAATTAGCATTATTACGGTTTCAATATATATTCAATTTATCAATTATTTATCAATAATTATTTTATTTCTTCTTGATTTTTGAACATGATATATTCGTTGACACATGTTGTCAACCTGATCTGGGAAAGCTAAGGGAGATACTATACTGAACAAAAAAAGTTTAGCACAACTGTTTAGGGAAATAGATTAAACATATGATCATTGATATAATTGTTTGAAGATATAAGAAATGTTAGGTAAAGATGTTATTTTCAAATATTGTCTTCTTGTAATTAAGCGCTAAATTTATTTTGTTCAGTATATATATGGTCATAAAATAAATGAAATTCACGTGAAAAACACCCAAAAATAACCTAAATCTCCAAAATGTGTAGTATAGCCGGGTGACATATGCACTAATTCTTGTCATTGGGAAACAATGCATTCGGTTCTATTGTACACTTCAGTGGTGTCACTAATGCTATAGTATATATCAGTTATGTCTGTGGCAACCGTGCAATTAATATTGTGTTTATATTGATACCTTTTCCCAATGATAGGTGTATTACTTGACATAATTGCTGTTTGTTTATATTTGTACATGGGACTGTTGTAATATGCATGGTATTTTCCGTGTAAATTTTAAGGTATACATTCATAGAAGTGTGACCCATATTTGTTTTATAATGACTAGAAAATAGGAATATTACACTGGGACGAGAGTATAGATAAATATATATTAATACACATGAACTTTCGGCACCAAAGAAATCTGGACGGATGATTCTAATTGGTCAACAGCGCTCAGCGTCCATACCAACCAATGGTAGCAAACAATCTTTCAAAGTAGTGTATATAAGTTCAGTACCTCTATCGGTCGGACGAATTCTGGTTCCAGGCATTTTCATATGCCGATGATCCTCTCATAGCATCCAAAGTCTTAAATGAAACACCCGATTTGCGCAACATCATTATTTTGATTTATATTTCTCGAGCATTTTCTGTGCAGCTATTTTCTTAAAATTCAAGTCATCCGGACAGTGATGGAGTAAGTTGCATTCTTCTACCATGGACTCACAAGTGCAAACTCTCTCTTTGTCCAACTCAAAATTGGGCTGGGTTATAATCTATCTAGGTGTCACTATTATACAATTATATTAATAAATCAGTCAGACTTCTGTACACATAGTTTATCGAGTAAAAGAACGATAGAAAGGTGCATGCGTTTATAATTTCAGTGAATTGAAAAAAGCTGCGAGCTGTGTTCTTTTAATTTTCCAACTCAATACAGTTTTCATACTAGATCTACCATTATTTCAGAAATACTTCCGTTCAGGATATTGTAAATAATCATGCGACTCCCCACATAGAGGGATGTCACAGTACTATAATGTATATCATTATACCCCAGCGATATTTTTTCCACTGACCGTTTCGAGTCGGTAGCCCTATCGTCAAACGCCTTCAAAATAAGTCAAATATATTTATTTTTTAATCGATTGTGAAACAAGTTCTTGGAATTAATATTAATCACTGTCGATGGCTACCTGGGTAGAACCAGGACTAAGCAACTTTGAAAAATTATAAAGCTCAAGGCAAATAACACGGCCAAGGCGAGGATCAAGCCGACCTTTCGTTCTGGAGTTCTACGACTGGACCACTTACTCCACATATTGCGATTGATTCCAACCTGGACCGAGTTTGAATCAATTATCAAAATACTTTAAAGGGACACACGGCAATCTTGATTTGTGTAAAAGACTAACGGTCTTTTCAATCATTAATATTAATTATAGAATATGCCAACGTCCTTTTGCATATTACTAACTTCTTATTTTATTACACAAATAATATTTTAAAATTATAGTAGAATAATGGAAAAAAAAGCTAAATTATACCCGATGTGATTGTCCAATAATAAGCACGTGACCCCGCTTATCAGCAAAGTGCAGAATATTCACAGTCTAGCTCGTGACACTTCATTAATTTGGCTTATAGTTGTAATCATCTCTTGTGCAATTGGATAGTTTTTGTTACTGTAAAAAATAAGTTTCTTTCATGTCTATTGGCAGCAACATTAAGGACAAAATATAGGCCTGATTCTGTTTAACCAATATAGTTGGGCTTGCAATAAGTTCACAAAAACAGTATGCTATGCAGTAAGGTTATAGATTTATCCCAGTAAGACCTGTGATACAGTTGTTTATATACCCCATTATGAGTTGAGATTGATTGCCAAACAACCGCAAAGAGATTTAAAAAAGGAAAACAATATATAATAACTATATAAAATGATTCGTATCACGGGGAGACATTTTACAGCCGCCAATCTCCAGACAACTATTCTCAATAGAAAACAAAGAAACATATCAACCAGTGTCGAACAGTTATGATGACTTAAGGTAAATAAAATATACCTTCTGATTTTACATAACACTTATTTCAGAAGGTTTTAAATTTTCCAATTGAAAACAAATCTTGATTTTTGTGGCTTTAAATCGAATAATAATTACAGATGTGTGAGATGTGCTAAAGCTTAACTTACCTCTCATGAACAGAATCAACAAACGCTGAGTCTGTTATTTTCCCTTGTTTTTATGTTCCTTGCTTCTTTTCAGTATTGATTAAATGTTGAATATTAAGTATGCTACTTTTCACGGTGCTTGCAAATATTATATTCAAATGGAAAATAACCTGAGCCAATTCAATTTCGATCATTTTCAAGATGGCCGCCAAACATCCAAGATGGCGACCAAAATACTATAAAGATAAGATACAGCTGTAAATTAAAATAATACTTTCTCTCATTCACTATAGTTTGGGTTCAACTGTAAAATCAACAATCATTTTTTCAATTATTTCGGCATGATTATACATTATTCAAAATAAAATTATGAGTTTACCGCACACACCACATACTATATTTTCAATCTATTCTTTACATTCTGTAGTGGTTATCGGATGCTCGGGTATTCATATAGTTGCGGTTATATACGTATTCAAATATGCATTATATCCTGATGTACTTATTAACGGAACACATCTACTTACTCTTTGCTATTGCCAATTAAATCAATACCCAACCAACAAAAATCGCATACAAATACAAAAATACTACCAATATTGACATATTTTAGACTTCTTATTTTGTATGATCTTAAACTTAAGTTTGGACTGATACTATCTTCCAGCGGCGTGTTTTTCTACTGACTGTGCTAAAGCCGTATCCATATTATCAACCCTGTTATGGTTGTAGTGTCGCATGCTTTGCTTCTATTTTTCCTTATAATTGTTGTTTGTTTTTAATGTATGATTTGGTTGATTGTGTTCTGTGAATGCTACATTTCCTGTACGAATTGTTTATCTACTTTTACATTTAGTCCTAATGAAATACTTTGCATTCTGTTCAAATTGCCACGCATAGCTACATGGCGCTGTTTACGCCAAAGTAGCACGGTAGCATTTGCACCTGTTACATGTACCTTTATTTTCTTACAACCACATTGCCGAAATGCTTGACATATAGCTGAAACGCGGAAAAGAGTTGTCCAATACAGTCCCAGTGGTCACCAGCATATGTGCAGACCCATTTCGACGGATAAAATACAACCTGATATTTAGTAGTATGGACTTCACCTATCAATATTTTACACTACCTAGGGTGGGGGCGGTAGGACATTCCCCGGGGATTAGACAAAAAACTATTCCCCGTGGTAGAAAATCATGCACAAACATGGAGAGTTTGATATTAACTCCTCCCCTGCGAAACTATACATAAATCTTGCCCCCAGAGATGGGAATTAGACAACAAATTTGTTTAATAAACCCTGGGTATGCCCGCCCCCACCACCCCGCCCCACGCCCTAGGACCAGCACACCATCACAGGTGCATACCTGACTGAGACCATTCACATCATGCTTGATAGCCACATCGATATGTATGACGTATTAATGCAGCTTGTTGGTGGAATTTCAAGAGTTGTATAATGGATTCATTTACCGCCAGTGAACTGCTTTATTTATTATACATAACACATGAAATTTCTCCTAAAGCATCATAATCTGATTCATCAATACTTCTGAGGTTTACAACATGTTCTGTTACAGTTGCAAGCATATATTCCAAGTTTGCATGCATACTTTCCCTTTCCCGTGGAAGGTTGCAACGGTTTAGCAATATGTGAAGTAATGCAATACAGAAAATACTCCGGTCTTTAAACAGTACTGGAAAACGATGTAATATATTCATAGCCATTTTAATCCTTAAATCCTTCCCTCGTCCATAGGCAATCCAAAGCTGATCTATGCCAAAGTTCATAGGGCGTTTTGATGACAACCACGTCGGTGTCAGAGCCGGCCATTATAATTTCCCTACACCAGTTCTTGAATTATTGTTTTCCACGTATACTTATTTGTGTGTGAGCCCCTACGTTGTTACATGATGCACGTTTATCTTTCTCAATAGACACATTAACTGTTTGTCTTTAATCTGCTGTTACAACAATTGGCTTGGTAAACATGCCTACGACTGATTTTGCGATTAGCAAAACCAGTTTTATTTCGAGATAATCATAAAATGTTTTGACAGTTAGCCGAATCTGAACCATTTATCCTACCTGAAACTCTGGTATCCCTTGTACTGCTTAACCTTTCGAAATATCACTCAATCATTTGTCAATTGCAACGTAGATCTTGTTTTATTTTCGACAGTACGACTCAATAATTGGTCTCAATATATCGTATGTCCTTTTAGGTGGAATTTGCTGATATTCATCCTCGAAGGAACTCCCCGATATCGCACTACCGATTTTGATATGAACTAAAAAATCGGAAAAAAGAGATTTCAGTCATTTTATCTACATCGATACACAACTGTCGGTGTTCCGGATTTTGTTTTTATATTTCTATGAAAGAGATTTCATGTTGAGTCTTTCACCAGATACCTAGGCAGATGTTATTGAAACCTTTAATGACACCTCTCGGTATC
This sequence comes from Cyrtodaria siliqua, assembly GCA_037043455.1. Taxonomy (NCBI): domain Eukaryota; kingdom Metazoa; phylum Mollusca; class Bivalvia; order Adapedonta; family Hiatellidae; genus Cyrtodaria; species Cyrtodaria siliqua. The sequence goes on along the minus strand of JAWPHD010001524.1, from coordinate 152,296 downwards.
TGGATGACATATTGAACATTGACAACCCTTTCTTTCCAATTGTGGTTAATAATATTTATCCTAAAGAACTTCAGATTAACAAGGCTAATTTTTCTGATAATAACTCTTCCTTCCTTGATTTAGATCTCTCTATTGAAATTGGTGAAATTATTAGCAAAATCTATGACAAGAGAGATGATTTTAAATTTGACATTGTTAATTATCACCACTTAGATGGGATTGTTCCCCGAGAAACTTCTTATGGGGTCTATGTGTCTCAACGTATTCGTTTTTCAAGAGCTTGTACTCGAGTTGAGGACTTTTAATGTTTGTCATCTTTGTATAACTAAAAAGCTACTCCATCAGTGTTACCGTTACCATAAACTTCGTAAAACCTTTGCAAAATTGTATTATCGTAACCCTGATCTTCTTTCCAAATATAAAAGCAATTTAAGGACTCTTCTGCGACAAGGACTATCCCCAACCTGACTTCTATGGTGATATGATTTGCAAACGTCGTAAGATTCTTGGTCATGATCACTTTCATACTATCTTTGTTAAACTTGTTAAAAGGTTTATCAAAAGAGGTTTTGACCATATCATTTTGCAACGTACTGCATGCTTGGTGGTGGACCCTTTTACAGTTCGCCACTACGCTTTCCTCTTTATTTGTACGATGACCGGACAGGCTGTGGACCCTATGATGACGCCTATCGAAAGCCCATTAAGACGGTGGTGTTTGATATTTGTCCGCGGTCTTGTCTTGTCGTGCCCTCAATGGTTTATTCTCTTGTTGATCTGACTTCTGCCAAGTCATCGTGTACCTTCATTGTGGTTTTCTAGGTTTTATTTGTTTTTGTATTTATATATACACGAGCATCTAGGTATATTGCCTTTTAACGCTGCCTTGTTGGTTAGAGAATATTTCATGGCGGGGATTTCTTTATTTACACTGTCCCGTTTAATTGGGATGACAATAGGGTAAGTGTGAGGTTTGGTGCACCCTAGAACCTGGTTTAAACCCCCAGTGGCCTTTTTGGCCACTGATCGTTCCAAGGCGGAAAACCTATTGTCAACCCTTTTGTGTTTGTGATGTCGTTTACATTTTTTATTACTTTTGCCTTCTCGTTTGTCTGTTTGATTGTTTGTTTTTGTGTTTTGTGGTTGACCGTCGTCATTGAATGCTACTTTCCCTGTCCGATTTGTATATCTTTCTTTTTGTTTGCTTGAAAGACATAATTGTGTAGCTGAATCATTCTCAGAATCCTCTGTGAGACATGCAAAGAAGCTATGTTATTGTCTTGACCCAACATGCAAAGAAGTTATGTTATTGTCTTGAACCAAACGTACTTATTGATGCATAACAGTCTGCTACTCATTTATCTACAACCCATGTCTGATCAATATTAAAATATCAATATTAAAATGTTGCTAGAATCATCAATGTATCCTCTGTATTTTATTTGGAACTGCACATAAATGTTATAATATATTATCTCATTTCAGTTCTATAATAAATAATATGAAACACTGTCAAATTGTTCTCGAGCATAACATTTCGAAAGACGTAAAACCCGTCATAAATATCGGATGAAAATGTATTACTCAGCCAAAAGCAATAATTATCATAATGATTTTAAATCTATTTCATTTTAAAGGAAAACAGCTAACGAAAAAGGCGCGCAGCCACGTATTCCTAATTATTTTTCATCGAAAATAGACTGAATAATATCTGACTAAAACCCCTATCCCGTTTTAAGCGTCTATAAAACTTAATTTAATGTTTACCCACTCGTATAACAATGATACTTAATGCTCATGAACACAGTTTTCCTGTGAAAAAACAACTCTTATACAATTTCAAAGTACATCAAATATGGTATACATTTAGATTATATCATAACAGTTATGATGCACGTCGATTCATATTTAATGTGTAACTTGACAAAAAAGGAGCAAAACATCGTTATTTCAAAACCACAGTTTGAAGTATATTTTGTATAAAAGGAATGTACTTTTAAGAGGTCCTTAAAGCGTGTACTGTAGCTCGGGGGAAAAAGGTTTGAGTGGTAAATAAGTCGTAATGTAAATTGCGATACGTAAATTGTAAATTCCTTATTGGAATTGTATAAGTTTATCGGCGTAAAGCGCAATTCTGACACGCGCATGCTGTTTCACAAAAAAGGTGATTTTAACCATTTTGTAAACTAAAATCTATATTTCCTACGTTAACAAGTGAAGAAGACTCCTTGCAATGAACACGTTTCTATCTATGTGCCTCTAAAATACTTAGATGGGGACCAGTTACATTAATAATATCTGGGCTACTAATAGTATTATACAGTTATGTTTTTGAACACTCCACATTTAGCTAAGGTTGCTCTACAGACGCAACAATGAAAACATATACATATCAAAATAAAATGATTCCTATAAAATATTTTCCCTAATGTGTGCACACTAATCGATACTATGACGGTAGCTGTGACTTTTAAAACTGCATGCGACCGTAAATGGTGTATTTATGTTTTATTAGTACGTGTTCAACTGAGAAGTCTTATTTTAAAATTGCTTAAGATTCCTAGAAATAATTGAATTATGTGTCGATCACTCTTTGATTAATGACCGTTTCTGAAACATATTAGAGTTCATGTGTCTCCGAAAATACAAAAGAATCGATAATAAATGGGGGGAAAAACACAAACACAACACTTTCTGTGTTAAGCTTTTGCAGTGCTAATCTAGTTTATTTTTCCCACAGACAAACAAGATGACACTACAACTATTACATTTAAAGGCAATATTGACTGCAATTTTACAACAGACGGTACTCCAGAATGCAGGATTTTGAATAGTATAAAAAAAAAGATGCATGCACATTAAATTTAACCTTGCTACGCCCCTGCAGGTGTTCAGGTCATAGTATAATGTAAATGTGCCGATTAAAATATAGGTTTATTCACGGGTTCTTAAAATACCCGTGAGAAAAAAAGGCGCTCTAAATTTGGGGTTTTGCCTGGCTTGTTAAAGCCGTTTATATTATGTCGATAGAGTCTGGATTCTCAAAATATGTAAGTTATATATAGATATATGCCGCGTCGTCTGTATGTTTTGAAACAGTGTACATATATTGTAAAATTTGCCTGTTGATGGCGTTATAGTGATTTTAAAGAACAGTTTCGTAATATGTATGTGTAATATAATCAATAGTTTTATTTAAATGTTACAATTTGGCCGAACACGTTCTTTTTTATGCGAAAGAAACCTTTACTATTTGGCCTATTCTGATCATTATTACCATTGTAATCACACATAATTAAATATATAATTTATTATATATATAATTTATGATATATACGATTATAGTCTGACTAAAAAACTGTTTGAAACGATGAAAGCTTTTCTTTAGTATATAAACAACGCATTATACAATAACGTTTTACTACCAGTTTCTGCATAATACTTTGATATGGTAGCATTTTTTGAACTTTAAAGCCATGTGTGACCATTTTGAAATAAGGTGAAAATGAAGTTGCTCAGGTTCTTAGCATGATCAGGATCACAATTTGAACTATTTTGCCAAATGCTTTGTTAACAAGCATAATAACACATAATTACAACAGTTGGATGAAATTAAACACTCATCCATCTGGTATGAGTTCCAATCATCACGTGATACCGCCTTAATTCCAATAATCGATGGGAAAGCCTATATTGCCGTTAAACACCATTCATTCATTCATTCATTCTGTTGCTGATTTATAACAGAAGTTACACGATAATGAGACGATAATCGTCCGACTTTCCATCACAATAGTAGCATAGGTAGTGTAACATTTTTTCACCTGAAATTAATAACAATTTTCAACTTGACTTTCTTCATGTGATATGTGACACTAATAATTGTTAAATATTACAATTAAATTTTAACTAAAGTCTTTGAAAATTTACACCACTCTTAATAAATATTCATGCAGTTAAATACTTTCAATAATTTACCAATGGACGGCAAAAGATAGTATATGTTTTTCTATATTGATTATTGCAATTTCACAGATTTGCATAAAACTATTACAATTTTTACATAAACTGCAAAGTACAGGAAGCATCAAAATATTGTCATTGACGATAATAATTACGATCGTGACATGTGTGATTTTTTAATATTTTTTTTTTATATGTCTATGGCAGTTAAAAAGAATCAAGCTTAAAATATTTCTGAATTGTTTTATCAATTTGCATTTGAAGGGTTAGACATTGGCCAAGTTTCACACTGAACCCCTTTGACGCATCCATTTCGGAGTTATTGCTTTTGATAAAAACAGCAACACTTATTTCTGCTTGATAACTCTCAGATTTTCATTAATTATACAAACAAGTGTTTGCATTCCTATATTCCTTTTATATGATGTCCATGATACTACAGTATACAGCAATTTTTATACTACTATACTACTATACATTATAGCGTATATTATCCTGGAGTATACAACAGTGTACACAATACTAAATTACTACAGTATACAGCAATGTCTACGACACTAAAGTATACCGCAGTGTATCTTTATATCTCTAAGCCTGCAGGTCATAACCGTGTCTACGATACTACGATATTACATTATACCGCAGTGCATATGATCCTGCAGGATACAGCAGTGTCTACGATGCTACGATACCACAGTGTCTACGATGCTATGATACTGCTGTATTCATCAGTGGTTATGATACTACGATATTACATTATAAGGCAGTGTCTGTGATCCTGCAGGATACAGCAGTGTCTACGATGCTACGATACTACAGTATACAAAAGTGTCTATGCTCCTGAGGTATACATCAGGGGCTATGATACAACGATACTACGGTATACAACAGTGGCTATGATACTACGATACTACGGTACTACTTTACACGTAAATGGCTATGATCCTGCAATATATATGTGTCTACGATATTACAATACAACAGTATAAAGCAACTGCTCTGATACAAAGATACTACGCTACTATATTATACCGCAGTGTCTATACAACTGCAGTATACAACAGTGTCTACGATACTACGATACTACAACATACATCATTGTCTATGATAGTGCCGTATATGATACTACAGTATCATAGCAGTTTCACATTTAACTCTAACGATATCGAATAGATTTTGCCGTAGTATTGGGTCGCAGTAGGGAACGAAGACAGACAATATCGTCGAAATAAAGCTCATATACATGTATCTAGGAAATGACTGTCTATGATTCCGGATACGGCAATAATGAGTTTTCTATATCAGTTCATATTCTAAAAACCTCGCTCATACTCAAACATATCTCATCGTCTTGTAAGCTATAATTTTGACCATACGTGTGCTATAATTGCTTCGACTATCACAGTAATCATACTCCTCATGAGAAGATCGTTCCGAATATCGTGATAAGAAATGAATGGCATTATGTCGAGTTCAACTCAGGCATTTGCAGCATCTCGATTACTTCTTTGAAAGTGGGTTTTCAAACAGAATACAGATTAATCCGTGCTAGGGAGCATGGGATATATGGCTCCACTATTAGCTCTCATGAACAGAATCAATAAAACCGACTCTGCGACTGCGACTTTATTCTCTTTGTGAATATATCCAAATACAATGTTTAAATTTGTAGATATAACAATGCATGGCATTACATTCACCTAGGGAATATACATGTGGCATTGCATTCAACCAATTTCAAACATTGGTGTGGCATAGCAATCAACCAAGTATAAAAATCAGCGTGGTATTTTATTCGAACAAGAATAAACCTCAGTGGGACATTACATTCAACCGATTATAAACATCAGTGGGGCATTTCATTCAAATAAGTACAAATATCAGTGGGATATTTCATTCAAATAAGTATAAACATCAGTGGCACATTTCATTCAAATAAGTACAAACATCAGTGGCGCATTTCATTCAAATAAGTAGAAACATCAGTGGGATATTTCATTCAAATAAGTATAAAAATCCGTGGCGCATTTCATTCAAATAAGTACAAACATCCGAGGCGCATTTCATTCAAATAAGTACAAACATCCGTGGCGCATTTCATTCAAATAAGTACAAACATCAGTGGCGCATTTCATTCAAATAAGTACAAACATCAGTGGGATATTTCATTCAACCAAGTATAAACATCAGTGGGTCATTACACTCAACCAAGTATACACATGAGTGGGGTATTTCATTCAAATAAGTATAAACACCAGTGGGGCATTTCATGTAGTCAAGTATAAAAATCAGTAAGGTGTGGCATTACACTCAACCAAGTATAAACATCAGTAGCGCATTTCATTCAAATAAGTACAAACATCAGTGGAGCATTACACTCAACCAAGTGTAAACATCAGTGGAGCATTTCATTCAACCGATTTAAACATCATGATTAGGGCATACCATTCAAACAAGTATAAACATCAGTAGCGCATTTCATTCAACCAAGTATAAACATCAGTAGCGCATTTCATTCAACCAAGTCTAAACATCAGTGGAGCATTTCATTCAACCGATTTAAACATCATGATTAGGGCATTTCATTCAACCAAGTATAAACATCAGTGAAGCATTTGATTCAACCGATTACAAATATCATAAGTAGGGCCTTTCATTCAACCAAGTATAAACATCAGTGAGGCATTTCATTCAATCAAGTCTAAAAATCAGTGGAGCATTTCATTCAATCGATTACAAACATCATGAGTAGGGTATTTCATTCAAAGAAGTCTAAACATCAGTGTGATATTTCATTCAAAGAAGTCTAAACATCAGTTGGATATTTCATTCAAACAAGTATAACCATCAGGGACATTCATAGGAACAAGTATAAACACCAGTGCGCCATTTCATTCAACCAAGTATACACATCAGTGGGGCATTTGATTCACATATTAGTGGAGATTAATATTCAACCAAGTATAAACATCCCGGTGGCATTTCATTCAACCAGGTATAAACGTCAGTGGGGCATAACATTCAACCAAGCATAAACATCCCCGGGACATTTCATTCAACCAAATATAAACATCCCTGTGACATTTCATCTGACAATATTAAATATCCACGACGCATTTCATTTAACCACGTATTAAAGTAGACATACAGGTCGAACAGGAAATGTTGCTTTCAAGGACCACTTTCAAACATCAACACGCATCGAAACAAACAAAAACTACAAGGCTAAATAAGGGGCACGAAATGTGTCATCACAAACACAAATTGGTTGACAATTGGCCTACCGCATTGGAACGATCAGTGACAAAAGGGCCACTAGGAGTTAAAGCTGCTTTTAACTTGCACTAATCCTCACTCGTACCCCTTTGTCATCCCAATAAAACGGGACAGTGTAAATATAGAAAGCCATGCCCGGCATCATTTATAGGCAGTACAAGTATAACACTCAGATGATGATGTATATATGATTTAAAAATAAATAAAATAAAGCATAGTCAGTCAACAAGTCCTGAATGACTTAGCAGAAGCCGGGTCAACGAGAGAATTAACCATTAAGGGCACGGCAAGAAAATATTAGAAACAGACATCAAACGATACCGTCCTTTCATGATTTAGGCAGAATTCATCAGAGGATCCATAAACAGGTCGGTATCATTTCAATCGCTCACGTATAAAATCCTGTGACATTTCATTCAACCAAATATAAACATACCTGTGACATTCTATTCAACAAAGTATTAAACATCCCTGTGACCTTTTATTCAACCAAATATATTAAACATACCTGTGACATGTCATTCAACCCGATTTAAGCATCTCTGCGATTTTACATTCAACCAAGTATAAACATACCTGTGACATTTCATTCACCAAAGTATAAAAATCCCTGTGACATTTCATTCAACCAAGTATAAACATCCCTGTGCCATTTCATTCACCAAAGTATAAAAATCCCTAGTACATTTCATTCAACCAAGTATAAACATCCCTGTGACATTTCATTCAAGCAAGTATTAACATCAATGGGATAATTTGTTCAACCAAGTATAAAACCACAAGCCAGTGGAATAACTCAAAGCACGGTATAAACATCAGTTTGGCATACCATTCAACCAAGTATAAACATCAGTGGGTTATTACACTCAACCAAGTATAAACATCAGTAGCGCATTTCATTCAAATAAGTACAAACATCAGTTTGGCGTACCATTAACCCAAGTATAAACATCAGTGGAGCATTTCATTCAACCAAGTCTAAACATCAGTAGCGCATTTCATACAAACAAGTATAAAAATCAGTGAGGCATTTCATTCAACCAAGTCTAAACATCAGTAGCGCATTTCATACAAACAAGTATAAAAATCAGTGAGGCATTTCATTCAACCACGTCTAAACATCAGTAGCACATTTCATACAAACAAGTATAAAAATCAGTGAGGCATTTCATTCAACCAAGTCTAAACATCAGTAGCGCATTTCATACAAACAAGTATAAACACTAAGATGAGCATTTCATTCAACCAAGTCTAAACATCAGTAGCGCATTTCATACAAACAAGTATAAAAATCAGTGAGGCATTTCATTCAACCAAGTCTAAACATCAGTAGCGCATTTCATACAAACAAGTATAAACATCAGTGGAGCATTTCATTCAACCAAGTATAAACATCAGTGGAGCATTTCATTCAACCGATTATAAACATCATGAGTAGGGCATTTCATTCAAATAAGTATAAACATCAATATGACATTATATTCAACCAACTATAAACATCAATGTTGGATAGTATTACAGCAACTTATCTTTTGTTTTTCGAAATTGTTTTATGAGTAATAATATAACCATTTCTCTTGGAATATGAAATAGGAGTATTAGTATACAATATAATTTTATTCGTCCCTTAATTACGTTGGCATTCCTCAAAATAGCATCACTGAATTCTAGAGTGATAACCAAATTAGATATACTTACGAATGAATATGTGGCGCCCGCATCCCTTCAAACTGGATCAAACCACGCATGTCTATATGGACAGAGTTCACCTCTACATACTCAATAGCCGGAACTTTAAAAAGAACACGTTATCGAACTCGATGTTTAACCTTTATTATTATTCAAGATGTTGCATTTTATCTGATAATATCTCTTGAACTGTTCGTCTTAAAACATTTCAGCAAGTGTTATCGCAACCCAGTGACACAAACATACCACTTTACCAGATTAAACTGGTGATGTTGCTGACGTTGTTAACAATTGTCGTATAAGCAGTACTTTTTTGAGTTGTGTCTTGAAAGTTTTGATGGGAAGGAAGGTAAAGACGTTTGTAGTTTTTGTGTTACTATATTGTTCATGCAATAAATTCATTCTTATTCATAGTTTCGTCTAAAGACCCTTGTTAAGAATGAAAACATGATACTAAAATTACTCAAATTAAATGCTCGGCTAAAAGCTTAATGTTCTACACTAATTCAAATGCTCGTGTAAAAGCCTTTGTTAAGGGACACATGGCAATCTTGAGTTTTATTCAAACATTAAAATTTACTCCTCAATTTACTTATCCTGCGTCATTTTGGCTTTAAAACTGCTTGCATATGATTAAATAAAAACTTGAAATTTCAATTATCTTTATTATTTCACCAATTTTTTAAATGTATTATTGATGCACTATTATAAAATGTTAGTAATATGTAAAAATAATTTGCTTTGACCTATTCTAACAATTACTATTAATGATTGAACAAATGCAAGTGAAGAGAAAAACTAACGGGACGCCGTGAGTTTTTAAAAAATCAAGATTGCCGTGTGTCCCTTTAAGACCAAAAATACATTTGTATTGAAGTGATTTCATTTCATGATAAATCAACGATTCCCTTTGGAATCATCAACAAACTTGTTTTATTAGTACCCTTTCTACTGCATTGTTGCTAAGACTTCATGTCATTTACATTGCCGTATTCGCCTATCAATTATCAATATTTATCTGCATTTTTGCTAAGACTTCATGTTATTTACATTGCCTTATCCGCCTATCAATTATCAATATTTATCCTTGTTATTATGCGTTCGAAAGATCTATAGACCTTTAAGAGCTGTTACTTCCCTAGATAGATTGTTTACAGCATCACAACTCGGTATGAGTAGAGTGGTCAAAACATGACCTGTTTAACCCCTAACCCGCTACATATATATAATGGACTGTTCTTTCTTTTAATTAATACCATTCCATTTATGTGACAAAGGGGTGTTTTGTGGGAAACTGACTGATCACTTGCTCGCAGGCATATCTGGGTTTACAATGAACGCAAAGCTAGTATAGTCGTGCTTAGCGGGTTAAAAGTTAATAATTGTTACTTTTTGTTTTGTGGGATTTTACACTTTCAAATTTAAGATTCGGAGAATGAAGAAAATGAATGAAATTGCATGGTGGTTTCCTAAAAGAAATTTTAGTAACCATTATTATAAGTTTGTTCATGTTACTGACACAGAAACAAGAACAGTAAAGAAAAAGTATGTCGATTGCAGAAAGGGAACGACATATGCATACATATAGGTTTAGTAAAAATACACATAGGTTTAATGAATGCATGTCAATGATATGGCAAGTTTTTCGCATTCTACTATGTCATAACATTAAAAATAAGTTTAACTTAATATTTGATAAACATTTGTTTCAAATACACCTTTATACGCATTCAGAATAACAGATGTGAAACTTGGGCATTTTTTTCAGATAATATATTGAAGAAGGAGTTCTAACAACGATGTGTGTTATTTGTTTAATTGTAATTATATTTAAATATTTAATATTTAAACTATTACGGTATGATCAGAAATCAAATGAAAAATTATCCATCATTTCTTTTTCACATTTTTTATATAATTATATACATGCAGTTATGTTAAAACCTAGAAACAAGAATATCACTACTCATGCATACCAACTGCAAAAATATTCTGAAACCAAAAGTTAAAAATAGTACTACATGCATATCCACATTCATTAATATATAGGTTAATAAACACATACCAGAGGACACACTGGAAGTTATCATTCGATGGTTAACACATACCAGAGGACACACTGGAAGTTATCATTCGATGGTTAACACATACCAGAGGACACACTGGCAGTTTTCATTCGATGCTTAACACATACCAGAGGACACACTGGAAGTTATCATTCGATGCTTAACACATACCAGAGGACACACTGGAAGTTATCATTCGATGGTTAACACATACTATTTGTGTTACATACTACCTCCGAAAGTATTAACGACGTTTCTAAAATCAAGGATAAACATTTTCCAATAACAAACACGACCTGCTGTATTGCGCTGAGGATAAAGTGTCAGGTTTGATTTTCCTGCATGGAAGCTATCGTTTAAGTTATAAGTTAACTCCGTCTGACATGTCTGAGACGAAAGGAACAGGAGATAGGTGTAACTATATAGGTAGCATACAACACTGTTTTTGGCTTTAGTTTCGAATTAGACACGATGGAATTATAAAAAAAGAAATACAAAGTATCACAAGCCGGTCAGAACAGTTACATAAGAAAACGTAACGTAATACGAGGAAAGAATATGATAAAAAAATAAACGAACAGTGTGCAGATGTTAGAATGTTTTATTTTTAATTGTCAGCAATCAAAACTCATTTATCATGAACGATTTGAGCACTAGATAAACTAGTCTTCTTGAAACAAAATGAAAATGTTTTTGATTTTGGCATCTGTGTTGAATAATGTTATAATACGAATAAGATAGACGTCTAAAATAGTATGGGTAATATACCACTAAATAGAATGTTGTCTTATGATTAGAATGTGAGGAATTGGGAATATATCATGGTTAGAATATGAAGAATTGGTAAATTATCATAATTATGAGCAAAACGACAACTTAATGATCATATAATAGCAATTGCATTGAAAGATTAGTATCTGCGAAGGTAATCTCAGTTTTTGGCAACGTAAATTTACATTAGAAGAAAGTGTTTAATGTTAGATGATTTTTATTATTGAAATCTGATCAGTAGTTCATGAGAATAAGTAGCAGTGGAGCAGACCTACACAAACGCTTTTCAAGATGCTTCAGTTAAAGTTTCATCAACTCTGTTTAATGATTAAAGAGGTGTTGCTTATTTTAAAATGAGACAGTACCAAAAAGAAATACATATATAGATGTACACACAAACAGTTAGTAATATTCAAATACAATATCCTTTATATTATTCTTATAATTAATATTATTTATTGAACAAATGCAAGTCATGTAGAAAAACTAACGGGGCGCCACAAGCTTTTAAAAAATCAAGATTGCCGTTTGTCCCTTTAATAAAGTTTAACGTCAATCAATAATCAGTGACGATACCGATTTGGAACCATCTGTATTCGTATGCTGAGAACAGATTTATAGACTGTATCACTGAAATTTACATCTAATTATTGTAGTAAAAACCAGTTAGAACCAGTTCTACGCGTATGCGCAGATCATAATTTGTAGACTATATTCATAAAATTGATACGTAATGCAAGTAGTAGAAGACCCATAATATTCCTGTATACCAATGTCAATGCGTCCCGGGATTCTTACGAAAATACAGTTGTTTTACGAACAGTAAAATGACGTTGATACACAGTCCAACACCCATAGCAGCTTTCTGAATCCGGGGTAAATATAGCCAGCCATAACCGGTAAATTTTAATATTGATTCCTATGTCTTTTTAACACATGTGTTATGCTAAATTTCGTTTATAATTGGCTAGAATGGAGTTTCAGAATACTTTGACAAGCAAATCTGATACCTCGACATATTCTCTTAGAATAAAATGCGAAAAGGTGGATTTGTAAAAAAACTGTGATTATTATGGTAATTACGTTTTAAAGTGTCTAAAAACGATTGAACTTCTGAAATATTTCATGCGATGGCTGGTGTATAATTTTGTTTTGCTTTTTAATTTGTACTTTATGTTGATAGCAAAAATTTTTTTTAGAAAGTAGGAAAAAATCTTCTGGTCATAAACATTTAATTTCACCCATCTGTATATCCGGAATCTGTCTGTACTTCATGTACTCTTTTATGTAAACAATTCTCCTTCAATCCTCCCTTACTTCAAAAAAAAGAGGAAGAAAAAAAAGTATTTATTTAACTGCCAACATTCGTCTTAATGTATATTAGCAGAGCTCCAGATAAGATTTAGTGTCCAGGGGTATTTTATTCCTAAATATATATGCAATTCTGATTTTGATTTTTTAAAGAGTAAATGTTGTAATTAGTAGTGTTGCTTTTTAAACAAAAATATTACGTAGTCCGGCCTTAATCATTAAGCGATGGAAAAGGATTTTATAACGGATATTTCGACAATAAAACACGTTTAAAAACATTCTTTTATTGACAAAATGTGATAACCTGTTTAAAATTACCTAATAATGTTTTAATTTACAATATCCAAACTTTCTAAGCCGAAATTAAGGTTTTATTTCATACACCAGCCAACTCCGTTTATGCTTCTTGAAGAAGGGGTTGGATGGGATATGAAAATTAATACTCGGACCACGTAATGCATGCCATTTTTACTACTAGAATTTTAAATGTTCAATGCTGGATTTTACTCCTTTTTTTCAATGATGATTTCCTAAATATTAATGCAACAATTGCTTATATGGGACTCTAATAGTAGAACTCTATATTTGACCATGCATATGGATATTAATGTCAGTACTATGTAAAATCAACTTATCCATATCGTGCACCCTAGAATCTGGTTTGAACTCCCAGCAGCCATTTTTCCAGCTGACCGTTCCAAGGTGGTAGCCTATTGTCCACCCTTGTGTCAATCAGTTACATCCTCAGGTATTGATGTTTTTGTTGAAAGGTCGCAGTCAAGCGAATTAGCATGGAATAGCAGAAAGGTTGTGTATTGTCACAACGTGCACACGTATTAAGCCGCATTTTCTAGCTTTGGAAACCAAATCTTAATAAAATAATGACTTTAACCAAGATTTGATCCGATTACACGAATTCCTGTGGCAAGGCTTAGTACAGCAATATGAAGATGTTCTGTATTGATGTGTTTGGGTGAATTGAAGAAACTCACCATGGTATTGATTGGAATGGTGTTGTTTTTTTCCATTAGATAGTTATCCTTGAATGTTTTTCCGATTATGAAATTACAACTTTAAATTCCCCAAACTGCAAACAACAGACACATTTTAAAACAGATGTCTACCGTTTCTAAACCTACTGACATATATACAATACATATATAACTTACATATTTTGAAAATCCGAACACTGTAGACACAATATAAGCGGCTTTAACCAGCAAAATCAAAACCCAAAACTCTAACATCGAATTAAGAATTACAAAATCAAAATTCATATTACGCATATTCAATATTGGGTATTTAATTACCAGTAAGCAAACCTATTTTTAATCGGACATATACATTATTTATGACATGATAAACGACTGGGTAGTATTATTGTGGCGTTATTTGGCGGTATAGTTTCCATAATAGTTATATCACTTAACAATTACACTCGCCGGAGAAACATTATTAAAGGGTTACATTTTTAAAAAATACTCGAACAGGTACATGTCCACTAACCTAAAACTTCTTGTAAGCATTTGATTAACAACATTAACAACCTTAGCTGCGTTGTTAAAACAAACTTCAAATTTAATTGTGTATGTTATAATGACTCTGCAATGTATATGTTTATGTAAATTAATTTCGTAGTATTTTGTAATTCATAATTGAATGGCATTTATTCCTTTAAATTCAATAAGTTTATTAATCCATGAATCGTACAATCTCTCCCATCCGAGATCAAATTTGGCTTAATTCTTGAAATACATTAAAGGTATTTCACACATGCTCAGTCCTTCGAATGAGACTTCAAAGTGGGGTCTGCTCGGTGCATTCTTTTTTAACACGAGGAGAATAAATATAGAGATTATTTAACTGCTGGGATCGATTATAGGGAAATACTTCACGAGATGATAGGCGTCTGGTTCTTTTCTCGAATGAGCGTAAGCGAGTGAGTGAAAAACAACACACGCCTACCATCGATTGAAGGATTTACATATAATCGATCACAACAGTAAAATAATCTATTTATTACGATTTTAACCATAATTATTCGCTTTATTTAGCGTTATCTGCGGATGACTTCGACGTCACCAACACGTTATTGAGGTCATAACTCAACGATAGCAGTTAGTTATTTTTGTGTTAATATTTAGCGATTATGAATATTCTTTTACTGTTAAATCCCAATCTTTCCCGATCTTTCACTCATGGAAATGTAATAAAAACGCTTATTCGAATGCATTTTAAATGTGCTGGGAATATTGTATTGTGACATGTGAATATACAGATGAAAAATGAAAAACATTTCGTGAATATTTGCATCAACAGTTTAATCATTACACAAAGACAGTGGTTACTATGAAACTTATGGCTTATGACTGGCACGTTACCACGTATATGGCTATTGCATATATACATACATATTTGTAATTGAAATCGATTCATCCGTCAGTAATATCCCCCGGTAATGACATTCCTGTTGAAAGGTCGCAGTCACGCGAAGTAGTATTGAACAGTAGTATGGTTGTGCATTGTCACCATGTCACAATATATACACTAATTAAGCTTTATAAAAACACATCTTAAAAAATGACTTTAACCAAGATGTGATCCGATTACACGAATGTCTATAGCAATGTTTAATGTAGAACTAGTAAGATGTTCTGTATGGATCTGTATCGGTGTCATGAAGAAAATCACCATGCTATTGATTGTAATGGTATTTTTTTTCCATTAGACAGTTATACTTGATTGGTTGCCCGATTATTTAGCAAGGCTTAGTGTAGAACTAGTAAGATGTTCTGTATGGATCTGTATCGATGTCATGAAGAAAATCACCATGGTACTGATTGAGATGGTGTTGTTTTTTTCCATTAGGCGGTTATACTTGATTGTTTGCCCGATTATTTAGCAAGGCTTAGTGTAGAACTAGTAAGATGTTCGGCATGGATCTGTATCGGTGTGATGAAGAAAATAACCATGGTATTGATTGGAATGGTGTTGTTTTTCCATTAAACAGTTATACTTGATTGTTTGTCCCATTATTTAGTAAAGCTTAGTGTAGAACTAGTAAGATGTTCTGTATGGATCTGTATCGGTGTCATGAAGAAAATCACCATGCTATTGATTGGAATGGTGTTGTTTTTTTCAATTATACAGTTATATGTGATTGGTTGCCCGATTATTTAGCAAGGTTTAGTGTAGAACTAGTAAGATGTTCTGTATGGATCTGTATCGGTATCATGAAGAAAATCATCATGGTATTGATTGGAATGGTGTTGTTTTTTTCCATTAAACAGTTATACTTGATTGTTTGCCCGATTATTTAGCAAGGCTTAGGGTAGAACTAGTAAGATGTTCTGTATGGATCTGTATCGATGTCATGAAGAAAATCACCATGGTATTGATTGAGATGGTGTTGTTTTTTTCCAATAGGCGGTTATACTTGATTGTTTGCCCGATGATTTAGCAAGGCTTAGTGTAGAACTAGTAAGATGTTCTGTATGGATCTGTATCGGTATCATGAAGAAAATCACCATGGTATTGATTGAAATGGTGTTTTTTTTTTCCATTAAACAGTTATACTTGATTGTTTGCCCGATTATTTAGCAAGACTTAGTGTAGAACTAGTAAGATATTCTGTATGGATTGTATCGGTGTCATGAAGAAAATAACCATGGTATAGATTGGAATGGTGTTGTTCTTTCCATTAGACAGTTATACTTGATTGTTTGCCCGATTATTTAGCAAGGCTTAGTGTAGAACTAGTAAGATGTTCTGTATGGATCTGTATCGGTGTCATGAAGAAAATCACCATGGTATTAATTGGAATGGTGTTTTTTTCCATTATACAGTTATACTTGATTGTTTGCTCGATTATTTAGCAAGGCTTAGTGTAAAACTAGTAAAATATTCTGTATGGATCTGTATCGGTGTCATGAAGAAAATCACCATGGTATTGATTGGAATTATGTTATTTTTTCCATTAGACAGTTATACTTGATTGTTTGCCCGATTATTTAGCAAGGCTTAGTGTAGAACTAGTAAGATGTTCTGTATGGAGCTGTATCGGTGTCATGAAGAAAATCACCATGGTATTGATTGGAATGGTTTTTTTTCCATTATACAGTTATACTTGAATTTTTGCCAGATTATTTAGCAAGGCTTAGTGTAGAACTAGTAAGATGTTCTGTATGGATCTGTATCGGTGTCATGAAGAAAATCACCATGCTATTGATTGGAATGGTGTTGTTTTTTTTGCATTAAACAGTCATACTTGATTGTTTTCCCGATTATTTAGCAAGGCTTAGTGTAGAACTAGTAAGATGTTCTGTATGGATCTAAAGCGGTCTCATTAAGGAAATCACCATGGTATTGGTTGGAATGGTGTTATTCTATCCATTAGACAGTTATACTTGATTGTTTGCCCGATTATTTAGCAAGGCTTAGTGTAGAACTAGTAAGATGTTCTATATGGATTTGTATCGGTGTCATGAAAAAAATCACCATGTTATTGATTGGAATGGTGTTATTCTTTCCATTAGACAGTTATACTTGATTGTTTGCCCGATTATTTAGCAAGGCTTAGTGTAGAACTAGTAAGATGTTCTGTATGGAGCTGTATCGGTGTCATGAAGAAAATCACCATGGTATTGATTGTAATGTTGTTATTTTTTCCATTAGACAGTTATACTTGATTGTTTGCCCGATTATTTAGCAAGGCTTAGTGTAGAACTAGTAAGATGTTCTGTATGGAGCTGTATCGGTGTCATGAAGAAAATCACCATGGTATTGATTGGAATGGTGTTGTTCTTTCCATTAGACAGTTATACTTGATTGTTTGCCCGATTATTTAGCAAGGCTTAGTGTAGAACTAGTAAGATGTTCTGTATAGATCTGTATCGGTGTCATGAGGAAAATCACCATGGTATTGATTGGAATGGTGTTGTTCTTTCCATTAGACAGTTATACTTGATTGTTTGCCCGATTATTTAGCAAGGCTTAGTGTAGAACTAGTAAGATGTTCTGTATGGATCTGTATCGGTGTCATGAGGAAAATCACCATGGTATTGATTGGAATGGTGTTGTTCTTTCCATTAGACAGTTATACTTGATTGTTTGCCCGATTATTTAGCAAGGCTTAGTGTAGAACTAGTAAGATGTTCTGTATGGATCTGTAGCGGTGTCATGAAGAAAATCACCATGGTATTGATTGTAATGGTGTTATTTTTTCCATTAGACAGTTATACTTGATTTTTTGCCCGATTATTTAGCTAGGCTTAGTGTAGAACTAGTAAGATGTTCTGTATGGAGCTGTATCGGTGTCATGAAGAAAATCACCATGGTATTGATTGTAATGGTGTTATTTTTTCCATTAGACAGTTATACTTGATTGTTTGCCCGATTATTTAGCAAGGCTTAGTGTAGAACTAGTAAGATGTTCTGTATGGATATGTATCGGTATCATGAAGAAAATCACCATGGTATTGATTGGAATGGTGTGTTTTTTGTCCATTAGACAGTTATACTTGATTGTTTGCCCGATCATTTAGCAAGGCTTAGTGTAGAACTAGTAAAATGTTCTGTATGGATCTGTATCGGTGTCATGAGGAAAATCACGATTGTATTCATTGGAATGGTGATGTTTTTCCATTAGACAGTTATACTTGATTGTTTGCCCGATTATTTAGCAAGTCTTAGTGTAGAACTAGTAAAATGTTCTGTATGGATCTGTATCGGTATCATGAAGAAAATCACCATGATATTGATTGGAATGTTGTTGTTTTATTCCATTATACAGTTATACTTGAATGTTTTCCCGATTGTATAGCAAGGCTTAGTGTAGAACTAGTAAAATGTTCTGTATGAATCTGTATCGGTATCATGAAGAAAATCACCATGATATTGATTGGAATGGTGTTGTTTTATTCCATTCCATTATACAGTTATACTTGAATGGTTGCCCGATTATATAGCAAGGCTTAGTGTAGAACTAGTAAAATGTTCTGTATTGATCTGTAGCGGTGTCATGAAGAAAAGCCCCATGGTATTAATTGGAATGGTGTTGTTTTTCCATTAGACAGTTATACTTGATTGTTTGTCCGATTAATTAGTAAAGCTTAGTGTAGAACTAGTAAGATGTTCTGTATGGATCTGTATCGGTGTCATGAAGAAAATCACCATGGTATTTATTTGAATGGTGTTTTTTCCATTATACAGTTATACTTGATTGGTTGCCCGATTATTTAGCAAGGCTTAGTGTAGAACTAGAAAGATGTTCTTTATGGATCTGTATCGTTGTCATGAAGAAAATCACCATGGTATTGATTGGAATGGTGTTGTTTTTTTCCATTAGGCTGTTATACTTGATTGTTTTTCCGATTATACAGCAAGGCTTAGTGTAGAACTAGTAAGATGTTCTGTATGGATCTGTGGCGGTGTCATGAAGAAAAGCCCCATGGTATTGATTGGAATGGTGTTGTTTGTCGATTAGACAGTTATACTTTTTTTATTGTTTGCCCGATTATTTAGCAAGGCTTAGTGTAGAACTAGTAAGATGTTCTGTATGGAGCTGTATCGGTGTCATGAAGCAAATCACCATGGTATTGATTGGGATGGTGTTATTTTTTCCATTAGACAGTTATACTTGATTGTTTGCCCGATTATTTAGCAAGGCTTAGTGTAGAACTAGTAAGATGTTCTCTAAGGATCTGTATCGGTGTCATGAAGAAAATCACCATGGTATTGATTGTAATGGTGTTATTTTTTCCTTAGACAGTTATACTTGATTGTTTGCTCGATTATTTAGCATGGCTTAGTGTAGAACTAGTAAAATGTTCTGTATGGAGCTGTAAAATGGATTATGAGCTGGTAAGGTAATTCGACGCTCCAGTTTTAGGATTTGGCCTGAATGGTTAAATCCGTTTATAGTGTGTCTATAGAATTTGGATTCTCAAAGTATTAAGTTAAATATATACCTGGTCGTCAGTAGGTTTAGAAACGGTGTACAGTGAAAGTTGGATGTTTTTTGGCGAGATAGCTACTTTACAATACAAATTAATAAGCAGTCTGGTAGTAAAGTTTTTCTCAATTATAGACTCTAGTAATTGTTGCTTTTTTCAGATTTGGATTAATCTGTGTTGAATATGTTGCTAATTTCGAAAACTGCTTTGTGAACGTAAATCTACGGTCTTTGTATCATGTTCATTCAAATAAAAAGAAGAAAAGAATTCACCTTCATGCGAACGACAGAATTGTTTTTGATCTGTTTATTTTTCTTGGTGTTTTATAGTTTTGTTTTCAGCCATCGAAACCGTTTCAATATCCGTAACCTATGAGATCAGACTCTTATTAAATAGAGTTAATGCAATATACACACATTTCCGTTCACTGCCGTCTCATGTTTAAAGGAATATTTAATAATCATATATAATCGAATAGGATACTTTATTCGTCCTACTCACCGTATATAAAATACTTTTTTTATAGACATTTTTAATCGTAAAACTGATTTACAAAGTTAAAATTAATTGAGTCAGTTTGATTGGCATAGCTAAGCCCAATACTATGAAATCATTATATTTCCTGGGAGATTTAATTTCGCGTATTTCTTGGTTGACCCAAACCGCGAAAACAAATCCCCACGATTATGAATGTCCAAGAGTTTGAATTAAGTAGTATGTGTACGAAAACTACTTAAAAAACTGTTCCCGATCGGTTATATATTGCAGCTATATCAATGCGTTTAATACTTATTGAACAGGTTGGTGTTGCATATAAAACGTTTATCATTATGTATGTATGTATTGACTAATTATATAGGTATTCCTATAATAATAAAAAATAAAAAACTTGGTTGTTTGTTTTAATCTTTTCAATACCAGTATGTATGCCGATGTGTTGATACACCTGTGTTTACGCAAGCAGACTAATACATCCATTCACGAATGATAATTAAGTGTGTTATCGTAGTCATCTACAGAGTACTGACCTTTAGATGTCGGCAATTTACTTCGCAAAGTGAATACGTGTAGGTACTTTCAATAAATTGAACACGTACATCCCATTTTATCTGTTTATACAGGAAGCTGGTAAAAGATGCCAATTTGACAGTTGAATGCACGGTGGCTAGTTTTATTGGAGCCATGCCTGTGTTGACATCCACCTTAATGGCTTTTTATGGCAATGTATGACAGGTAATATAATAAACTATTTTTGAATAGAAAACAAGTCTCTATTTGAGAAAACATCATTATATAAAAAAGAAAAAAGAAACAAAAGCATGTATGGACATAGGTAAACAATTAACAAATTAAGCAACACTGCCTGCAAGACAAACAGCACACTTCTGTTGTATTATATACATATCAAACACAAATACCACAGAATTTAAGAACAAAATCTCTTAGAACACAAAAGTTACTTAATATGTTTTGTTCTCAATAGATTAAAATCAATGATTTTTGCACGTCATGAATATGGCCGCGAAGCGAACTGATAAATGTTGCATATAATCTATGACAAAAGTACCGATAAATATGTTTTGTGTTAGATAGTTGTCTACAGTTATGATTTTTAAGACGTGCACACACATGAGCCCACCTTGAAGGTCTCACTACCCAGTTAACTCCCCATAAAACTTGCGCCATAAAAGGTAGTAGTGTGTTGTTCGGTTTTAAATATTTTTAATAATTGCTGACAGATATATAAAAACTGCAGGTGAGATGAATACAGTCTGAAGTTGGATGTGCAGTTATTAGGCGAGACTGGCACCAACATATTACAGTTTTATGTGTGTTGCAGAAGTGTAGGAATTCTGGTACAAACTCTGGAGTAAAAGCCCAACATAGTACAATGGATGCCACCACACAAATTAGAAGAAAACAAGCTGGTCAACGTACCATATTTTGTACATTTTTATGTGGGCAAATGACTGTGTTTCATAAAAAAGTGACTTTTAGCTTGGAAACTGGAAGTTCGAAATGGCCCGGTAAACTTTAGTCATATAGGCCAGCATAGTAAAATTGCACTGCGTAGTGATACCTTAAGTGAGGTATGCACTGCTGCACTGCGTGGGCTAGCTCCCTGTCCGGGGTTATGTCTGAGTGAAACTTCATCTTTCAATTCATCTCTCTCTGTGATTGATACCAAATATAGCCTAATACGATTAGTTAACAGGGCGTAAGACTCTCTGTCATTGGAAATATCAGTGGGAAAGTAGATGTTTGCGGAGTAAACACTTTGACAGGGAACTACGTTATTTCAAATCTACAGGAATTATTTCAACTTGAGTAACGCAATCTGATGGCCGGGGAACTGTAACGTATCTGCGTAGCAAAAGAAAGTATTTTAAATTTAATACTGTTATGTCAGAACGAATTTGCTGTGTATATGTATAAGTAAAGTAATTGCATGGTGTTTTGTAATTCATAATGTAACGGCATTTGTGCATTTAAATTCAAGTTTATTAATCCAGAGATCGTGCAATGTCTCCCAGCCAGGAACAAATTTGGATTAATTCTCGCAATACTTAAAAAGTATTTCACGCCGGACCAAACCTTCGGACTTTAAATCAAGGTCTACTCGCTAAAATGCCCAATGCAACATAGCGACGTTAAATAATCGCTTATACGCATGCATTTTACATGTGGTTGGCGTACTGTATTTTGCCATATTATACAGATGATAAAACATATATAAACTATACAAATTTATACAAATTTAAACTTCAAATGCATTACGACTCAAAAACAGTTAAACAATTATCACAGTTAACTGCTTCGCTAGAATCGGTAGATTTATTTTCTAAACATCCAATTTGCCGCGTAATTTCCTCCTTCCACATAATAACTGACTCAATAATACGAATTGATCGTTGCTGCGTAAAAAAAATTGGATATTGTATAGTGAGTGATTACACTATATGAATATTATGTATGCGGGAACTAGAATGATATTGTCTAAGTGAGAACAATGCGAATGTTGTATTTGTGTGAACTATATGGATAATGTATATGTGTCAATTATATGAGTAGTATAGAGAATGGCGGTATGGGCGCAGTTTTCATCTCCCGAAAAAGATTCACTCAACAAACTAACAATAGCTCATCTGAGGCTTCGAAAAGATCACTCAAGAACTAACAATAGCTCATCTGAGGCTAGAACCCAGGCATGCCTTTATTTAAATAAAGTCACACCTGAGTCAGATGCCTCGGATGCGTACTATTAGCTACTCGAGAGGTCCTTCCAAAAGAAACTCGCTCAAAACCCCCACTCTATGTAATACTAATCAATCCGGTTGTCATTTTAATAACATAACATTTGCAACTCATTAAGCAAAGTCAGACGGAACCGGGCAGTAGTCTTCATCATCGCTCTGCATATCATCTTTTACCATGGAGTATTTTACTTGTATGCTAATGTATCTTGTCCGTTATCTAATATATACCGTTTATCATCATAAGCTGATAAACTTTTTTTATTTATTGCATAGCTGCTTATGTTATGCTTTTGCGATCTAATGACTTTCATCTCGTGATGAGCTTCTGTTGCTGTAAACAAAATAGTTTTATAATTTTCATGAGTTATATGTTTTTTCACAACACACTTTTTAATACCCTTACATTTCTTTGCGCTAACCTTATTATCTAACATATACGAATATAGCTTACTTCGCAACCCAACAAATTCAACAATAGGTATTCCGCAAGTTTCATCTTTCATCTTGCCAATAACTTTTTTATTATCATTAAAATGAAACTTACTTTTTGGATCATAATCACAATTATCAAACAGTTCCTTATCCTTGTAAAAGTCCGCATACACATCTTTTGTTTTTATTTCATAACACAAGGAATCGGTATCAGTAAATAATAACTTAGCGTTTTTATCATAATTGTTTTTGATATAGTTGTAATGGAAATCATACATCAAATATTTTGACAAGTCTAAAATACACATACCAACATAAACAGGACGATTCAAAACTAATCGTTCTTTTATTCTGTTTACAGCAAATAAATTTTCATTAAACATTTTACAAGAAATAAATGAAAGTCTTGCCGCATATTTTAAAAGAACCTCCTCGTCGTGAGTCAATTTAACATTAATTCTTTTTCTCAAGTTTTCCATAGTTTTACCAAAAACTGAATTGTTCATCAGGTTGAAGAAATCCTTTTCAAAAGCATTTTTACCAGCTGTCCTCTTGGCAGTATTAAAGGGGTTGATGCACTATTTTCAAACACTATTTATTTAATAAGGCTCTGAAAAACTTGAAAATAGCTGAAAGAATTATCAAAATGCCATGAAAAACAAAGGAGATATGACCTATTGAAAGTTTACAAAAAACATAATTGGAGGCGGCCATCTTTGAACGATGACGTCATCGCGCCATTTTACTATACATGGCATATTGACAAAATACATATTAAAGCAAAGAAAATCACTGCAAATTGATTAAAAATAAATAAACATATGTAAAATGTATACATTGTATGGTTATTTTTCATTTGCAGTGATTTTCTTTGCTTTAAAATACATTTTGTTAATATGCCATATATGGTAAAAAGGCGCGATGACGTCATCGTTCAAAGATGGCCGCCTCCATTTATGTTCTTTGTAAATTTTCAATAGGTCGTATCTCCTTTATTTATCATTGCATTTTGATAATTCTTTCTGCTTTTTTCAAGTTGTTCAGAGCCCTTTAAATTAACCTTATTAGAAAATAGTGCATCAACCCCTTTAAAATCTATGTATGTCTTTAACCACTCTGATTCGTCAAACTGCAGTATTCGATGTGTCTTTGTTACTTTCATCCCAAGTTTTTTGTACAATTCTAAGATTCTAAAATGCACAACATACTTTTCTTTATTTTTCAACGTCGTAACAAGTTTATTAACACTACAATTTCCTAAATTAAACTTTTGTTTTAAATTTTTACAATAGTCTGACAACCACTCATCTTTGATATTTAAACTTTCTTGAGCAAGAGGATAATCATTATGTAACTCATAAAGTTCTTCAGGATACTCAATATCGCACTCAACAATGTAATTTGTTTTTCCTTTTTCAAACTTATCAACCCACTTGAAGTTGCCAGTAGGTAACGGTTGGCACATAGCCCATCCGTACAAGTTATTAGCATCTAAATATATTATGTACTTGCTTTTTTTTTTCTTGTCATAGTCTTTCATATATTTGTTATTAGCTTTTGAATATCTATTTGCAATGTAACTCGTACCGCCTCTTAATCCTTTTTCTACAAACAAATATTGATCAATATCAGTTATTAAATCAAGTTGAATACCAGTCATCTTGAGGCACGCATCCCAGGCTAACCCAGGACTACTGAAGTAATGACAAGGATCTAATTTGTAATACTCGATACACATTTTTCTAAAGTTTTCAAAAACATCTGTCAGCAGCAGCACATCAGTCTTAAGATACAGATCATGATATTCTCCCATATTTTTAATCTTAAATGTTTTCCATATTTTTTTAGCGTGTTCATAATCCGCATCTGAAATGTGCTCATCATTTAATTGAGAATAAAAGCTATCTTTGCCAGGTAACTTAGTATCCCCGAAGCGTTCAAAACTGTTCATGTAATCATAAGGATAAACGCCTTTTCTTTTTAGCAAGTCTAACTTTTTACCGCTGTATTCTTGAGATATGTATTGAAACGACGGAACGTTTTTTACTAGATTATCTAATGATTGAGACATAAACTGGAAACTATCAATAAACACTAAACTCTTTCCTAACATGAAAGCCATATACTTTTCCATGTTATTCGGTATAACATTTATGTTTTGTTTAAACTTTCCAATGTGTTGCATTATGAAGTGAGAATCATATCCTCTCAAGTTGTGAAACACAACAGGTATTTTTCTAGTCAACCTAAAATTAATATTACATATGTCATGAGCGCTTCCCCTGTACTTTCCAGTTATATGACAATGGTCCCTGACTTTTCTAAGAGAGTTTTCATATGCTACTGTACGGCTTGGGTCATCTTTTTTAAGAGTTATTGAAAAACCATTACCGCAAATATGACATGATTTAGATTTTTTGAATCTAGCTTCTTCTTTCTGCGACATTACTAGATCTTTTTTAAAGTTTGCATTCATAGTTTTCTTGCACCACTTTTCTTCTTCTATCATTTTTTCCAAAAACTTGTAAACAGCGTTTGGTCCTCTGTATGTCACAACTGGTTTTGAATATTGATCATCATAGCAACAAACAACTTTATACCCATAGCTGCAATCAGTATGCTTTTGACATGCTTCTGTATGTGATTTTTCAGGATTGTTCGATGCCGAAGAAATACTTTCAGTTATTGCTTCAAAATCAGCATATATAACAAACGGAACCATTAGCTGTCTGTCATAGTTTTTAAACTTAACTTTCTCAGCTTTGTCTGGCATTTTTATCGCTTGTCTTCCGTTAAGTGAAAGGCAATCAGGTCTATGTTTTTTTAACGTTCTTTCAAATGTAAAGCACTGCAAGCATGTTTTACAAAACCATTTTTTTCCCTCATGTAACGTTTGATTAAACATTAGTCTGTTAAAATCTTTTATCCACACATAATGATTCTTTTCTTCTTCTGTAATTAAAAGAAGATCAATCGATTCTTTTGCTTTATATTTCGATACGTGCAAAGGATATACTTGATTATCTTCATATCCAAATACGTTAAAACAAATGTTGTTTTGTTTTTCTATTTTTGGGATTTGTTTGACAGTAACAGGAAATGTAATTCCTTTGTAATCAAGATCACCAATATGATTTTTGTACTTTGTTATTCTTTGAGGATCTTTTTTAACAGGAAATGTGCAAGCCAAATGACACCATCTGAAGCATTCGTTATCTTTATTTTTTATATTTATTAAACCTTTTCTAGCATGTGAAAGTTCTTTTGGTAACTCTAAATAAGAGCTACCCCGCAAAGGCTTATACTTTATTCTATTTATGTAATGTGTATCTACTGATTCAATTTGCCAACCACTTCCCAACTGAATCCAATTTCCAATTCTATTTATAATTTCTTCCTGTGCTTTGTCTAATGCTTCTGATATTTGATTTTTGTTTAATATTATTACAGCCTTTGAGGCAAAGTAAGCTGTTTTAAAATTAACAATAAAATCTCCATCGTCTGTTGGTACTCCTTTTACAAAAGTAACTTTTAGGCTTATGCTTAATTTAAATCCGCCTGTTTTTTTTAGTTCTGCTTTAAGAAATTTTATAACGCTTGGTTGTGTTTTTTGCAGTTGAGTGAGCGGGTCGTCGTTATCAATAATATCTACTTTAAAAACCTTGCTATACTGTTTTGGGGATGTTTCAATTTCTCGGATACTCATTATATAATATTACATGAAATTATTTCTTTAAGCCCCTATTAATTAATTAATTAATTTAAAGTAAAATATTTATTCCCCGGTTAGATTATATTATATTTTTTTTATTCATCCGTACCTCACCAGCTAGCCAGCAAATCATCCGTACATAATAATTTTAATTCCTTTGTCTAACAAAATGCTGTAGTAAGCAATAAAAGAATCTTTGTATAAAGTTGGATGGCGACTGGTTGCCTCTGAAATTTGTTTTTTGCACAAAGAACGTAGTTTGTTTATATCTCCTTTTTTTATTTTCCATGACAGTTTTAGTTGTTTTACCATTGTTATGATTCTTTCTGTTAAATCTTGAAAGTTTGAACAAATTAAAAGCGCTGCATCTAATTTACTCGCATCTTCAAAATCAACCCTTTGAGCATATATCATTTGATCTTCCTTAAAGTTTTTGATTTCAATTTCTACTTGTTCCATTTATATAATTACATAAGATAATATTTGTTTAAGCCTGTATTTAAATATATAATTCTATATTATAATATAATGAATTGCAAATATTGTGAAAGAGTTTTAGATATTATTGATCCTCCTGGGGTGTGTACAGATTGCATCTTATTTCGCACGACAAAAAAGCTTTGTAAATATTGTACCAGGACCAAACTGTGTTACAAGTGTACATACGCATGTGTGAATTGCAACGATACTTGTGAAGTTTTCGATAACGAGCGTATTTGTCTTAAGTGTGGCACACACAACGGTTATAATCTTATCACAGGTTACAACTACAGCCAAAAGAAAACTATTTACCACAGAAAGTACCATTTAGATAAATACTTGGTAGCATTTGATTTGTCTTCTACAAATAGACAAAGATTTGAAGATTTGTTTTACAAAATTGTAAAGATTTTGGATAAAATAGAAGGCCGAAAAAGATCAATCAAATTTGAATACATTTTTCAGAAAATATTTAAAATATTAAAAATAGAAAAAGAAACAAAACTGATTAAAAAAAAATCAACCAGAGAAAAGTACGATAGGATATGGAAACATGTCAGAAAAGAATTACGGCTTAATGCCATGACCGTTTAACTTGAATCTCTTCATATGCATTTCCAGAGGTTCCATGAAGTTATCATTCTTTTGAATCTCTAATATTTTATTAAAGACAATCCTAATTACCTCTTCATCATTTTCTAGTCCTGTTGTTGTTTGGACATATGATAAAAGTTGCTTAAAATTCCTATGATGTGTTTTTAACAAAGTCTTTTTTTCTGCTATTCTTGTTTTACTCACTAAGACAGCAACTACCGGAGGAACTGCACCAACTGCGGCTACAAAAACAGGAATTGCTGGAACCAATGCCAATACGGCAGTGCAACCAATTATCCCACTTGCAATCTGTAATGTTGTGTTTATAATACCGCTCAATTTATAACTGCATCTGTATGCAGCCACAAGTCGCGTCAAGTAATCAATTAATTCTTCTTTGGTTTTCATGTATAATTACAGTTAGACAATAATTTAATTGAGATATTTGGAAAATAGTTGTTCGTGTTCTTTGGGTGATATTTTACCTATTTTTAATAATTCATCGATTATGCTAATACCTTTATTTATTATCTGCGAACTATTATTTCCTGATTTGATACTTCCACATACTAACTCTAGATCATCCATCAAATCTTTGGAGCTATTGTAATATTCAACACAACCTCCTAAAATCTTTTTGAACTTTGAAGAACCTTTATGAATTGGTAAATCAGATAATTCTGTTAGTTTCTTAAAAGCATTCTGAGACAGCTTTGAATAAGTTTTTCCATTGTTGTAACGCTTTGTTATCAAGTCTATAAAACGTCGTCTACTTTTAGATCTAGCACAACAGCTTCTCCTTGTTTGGCAATAAGTTTATGATGACCAATAAGCTTGGGTAAATCAATTTGCAACATTCCATAGTGACCATCTTTGTTGACTTTGTAGGAATTTTTATTTTGTTGCATTCCATTGCCAAAGACGGGAGCATGCTCTTTCATACTTTTAACTCTGCCTCTGTAATGATTTAATACATCAGTCTTTCTTTGCAAAACATCGTATTTTTCTTCAAGGTCATCCCTCCGCTTGGCGGTAATTGTTAGTTTATTCATTTGTTTTGTTAGAGAAGCTTTAGAATTTCCGATAAATACGATTGCTTTAGAAGCAACATCAATTGCTTGATCTTTGTCACCTGTAATTAGTTTTGATGGCATTGGCAACTTATACTCATTAAGCACATCTGCATCCAAACCAGCATCCAAGTCAATATCATGCACCGGTTTGGGTTCCTTAGGCCTCGCAGCAGGTTCTTCTTTTTCTGATACTTCTTCTTCCGATTCTTCTTCTATTTCTTCATCCCCGGGATCAATTAATGCCTCGGGTTCAGCTGGTAGCGGTGGTGGTGCTATAGCGCCACGATCAGGTGGGGCAACTAATGGCGGGCGTATTGTCTCAGGAAGAAGAGCCAACTGTTGACGTATTTCCGGAAGGGTAATCAAATGTTCAGCCAGCCGTCTTGTTTGTTCTGTTATTTCACTAGTTACAGGTTTAAATACTTCTGCGTATAAACCACGACTAGCTCCTTTTTCTAGTCTTTTTCGGGTAACTCTATTCTCGTATTCTTTAACAAGCTCACTCGCTTTTCGCTTTTTATCTGCTAATTCTTTCCATTTTATCAAAGACATGTATAATATAAGGTTAGATTAAATTAAGATAAATTAGAATAAGTTAAGACAAGTATTATCTAAGTATTA
This sequence comes from Cyrtodaria siliqua, assembly GCA_037043455.1. NCBI lineage: Eukaryota > Metazoa > Mollusca > Bivalvia > Adapedonta > Hiatellidae > Cyrtodaria > Cyrtodaria siliqua. The sequence continues at coordinate 122,098 of JAWPHD010001524.1, read as the reverse complement.
TTATAATGCAAATTCCAAACTATGATATGAAAACAGAAAACGGTAATTTTAAACAAATATGGAACTTTATGCCAGACTGTTGTTTTAGAATGTTAATTTGTGGTAATTCAGGATCTGGCAAGACAAACACATTAGTTCACATGTTGCTGAAACCTTTGGTTTACTACGACAAGATTTACTTGTTTGCTATAAACTTGGAGCAGTCCAAGTATCAGGTCTTGTCGCAAAAACTTGAAAAGATAGCAAAAAAGAATAAAATCCCAGTGGAAGATATATTAGAATGTTCAAATGATGAAGTTATCCCTGTGAATGATTTGGATTCAGATAATCAGAAGATAGCTATTTTTGATGATTATGTTTGCGAGCGTAATCAAAACGATATTATTAATTATTTCATCCAGGGAAGACACAAAAATTGTTGTGTAATTTACTTGTCACAATCTTATTATAAAACCCCCAAAGACATTCGGCTCAATTGCTCTCATTACATCTTCTTCGCGACTCCGGTTAATCGCGAGCTTGGTATGCTTTCTAGAGAACAAGATGTCAGCAAAGAGCAGTACAAGAAAGCGACTGACAAGCAGTACGACTTTCTGTATCTGGATCGCCCTAGGAAGTTAGTAAAACGTAACTTCAACGGTGAAATTTAATCTAATCATATTATATATAATGGGACTTTTTAATGATCTTGGTGAGGAAGTAACTACTGGCAGTGTTAATATTACAAATTTCGGTATTGTGCTGTCCGAGTATGTAAAACAAAAACATTTGGTTAATTATCTTAACAAAGGCAGAAACCAGGAAAATGTTTTGAGAAGTGAGCTTAACATGAATAATAATAAAATTATCAATATTGGTAATCCAGAAAAAGCAGATGATGCAGCAACAAAGCAATTTACTGTAAGAAGAGTAGCAAAAATCATACGTGATTATAATATTGATAAAATTCCAGATATGATGAAAGATTTGACAACAGGTGTTGATGATAAACTAAGTCAAATACAAACAAAGTTACAAGCAAACCGCGAGAAAATGCTTGAAATTCAAAACGGATTGAAAGATGAAATAAAACTTCTAGGTGATGCTTTGAAAGAGTTAGAAAAGAAAGAAGATGTATTGGAAGAGAGTGAAAACTACAATAAATTGAGTGAACAAATAAGAGCTGGTGTTCAAAATATTAATGCACGGATTGGGGAAAGCAATACACAAATGGTTGACAATAATGAACTAGAAACTGCTATTGCCGATGCTTCAAAACAAATGAGAACTGCTTTTACTACTGAAATAACTCAAATTAAAATATTAAATGAGCAGATAAACACCAACGTTGCTGATATCAACAAAGAATTTGAAGACATCAAAAAGAAAATGGTTGACGGTAAGTCGCTGGAGACTGCTCTGAACAAACTGGTCGACACTGATAAACTTGAGACTGCACTGAGCAAACTGGTTAACACCGATAAACTTGAGACTGCTATTGATGATGCTTCAAAGCAATTAAAAGCTGCTCAGGATGAAAAAAGCACAGCTTTTGATGGTGAAATAGCTTCATTGAAACAGTTTAATCAAAAGTCTGGTAGTAGACACACAGCAAGTATTGGTATAATTGATGGGTTGAAAGTAAAAGTTGACTATTTAAGCCGGATTCTGCTTGTTGAATATACGATAAATGGAATAAGTATTATTCAAGATTATAGTGTTGGTAGTCCTAGTACTTTTGTGTCGCATCCAACACAAAAACCACTTGAAAGATCCGAGCGTTTGTTTAATATTCTCCAGACGTTTACTTGTATGACCAATCCACTTATAAAAGGTAAAGAATATTATGAAATAAGTCATTCGAAGTTTTTGCGAATTATTAAAGAAGGCCGTTATGTATTTGAAATAGATTTTACTTACACAGGAGCAGATATAGAAAGTTTCTATATTCATGTACCACCGAGTGATTCCAGAAAGCATTTTCACCCGATAATAAAAAATAACAAACGAATAGTAAAAGAAACATTTGAATTATATATCAAACCCTCATTTACTATTTATTTCAGATCAGGTATAGAAGGCAACACTACACAAGTTTTCAATTTCAAAAAATCAAGTTATAAACTATTTTACATACCGGAATGATCAGTATGAATAAAAATTATCCATTCTATATTATATGGAACAAAAAATTGTATTATCATCGGAAAAAGCGTCAATAATTAATAGCTCAAATACACCGAGTAATTTTACAACTGTGTTTGATAGACCATTAATATTAGGCAGGAACAAACAATATGGCATCGGACTTGATAAGATTAATTTCATGACTTACTCATGGTATAATATTAGTGAGGATTTTAATAACAAAGTGATAAGGTATCACAATGGAACAGATTGGAAAAGTATTATTTTTACAAATGGAAATTACAGTTATGCTGATATCGATAATTACATCAAAGAAACATTGTCTGTAAACAATGATTTAACCGATGACTCACCTGTCCCGATAAGAATTGAGTTTGATTTATCAAGTTTCAAATGCTTGGTTACCATCCATAATAATTTCATGCTTGATTTAAGAGAAACAAACTTTCATGTCTTGATCGGGTTTGACAAAGATGCGGTTATTAGAGAAACTAAATTTGGATCTGTGACACCAAACATAACAAATTCTATCGATACGTTGTACATCCACTGTGATTTGATAAGTAATTCTATTGTTGATGGATCATACGGGGATGTTATTTATGAAATAAGTACAGCTGATCTTACGAGATCATATCCTTTCAAAGATGAACCGATGAGAGTCGGGTTCTTTGAAGTAAACAAAACGATCATTAACAGTATAAATATTTACATAACCGATTTCTCCGGTAAAATTATTAATCTTAATGGTGTCCACACATCATTTCGATTTGTTTTGAAGGAATTAATGTAACATTAGTTATATGGCATGTTTAAAAAAAGTTTATGACACTAGCACGGGAACATATACTCAAGTTGATCGATTAACTGGGGCAGGTATATTTGACATTCTTTCAAAAGTCGGATCAAAGATATTCAGCGAGTCTGTGAAAACAGCAGGCAAGAAAGCATTAGAAACTGCTGGTAAACAAATCATAGAGAGTGGTTCTAAAAAGCTTGGAGATGAAGTAGGAAAAATGGCTGCTGATAAATTAGTTTCAGTTATTAAACCTAAACCAAAAGGTGAGATGATTTTAAAAGAACTTACAAAGGCTGCTACAAAAGATGTAGCTAAAGTTGCGGCTGATAATATAATTGAAGAAGATGTAAATGCAAAAATTAACAGATTACTATCCGGAAGAGGAATTCATGTGAGAATTAATCGATTAATTAATAAAAAATAAAAAATAATCTAATTACTAGTATATATAGATGTTTCGAAGTAATCAATATAATAATAGATATGAACATGTACCTATTCAGTTAGATACCCCCATAACACGACCAGGAAATGCTACCAGGCAAATGAAAAGAGGTTATCAGTTTACGCTAAATGATAGAAGTTCTTACTTTGATTGGTATAATGCATATTTTGAAATCAGTTTTCAAGTAAACAAACTTGCTGATGGAGCCGCTTTTGCAGATGCTGAGAGAATTGCTTTAATTAACGATGCAGCTTCACTGATTGATCAAATGCAAGTAAAGCAAAATGGAAAAATAGTTTACGATGGAAATAATCTTCACAGATTTGTTAATATCAAAAGCTTGCTTGAAATTTCTGATGACTATGCAAAGACAACCGGAACAAACGAATACTTTTATTTGGATGAGTCGGAAGCTGCAGAATCTCGGAAGGATGAAGATACCTATAATAAAGGTTTTGCTATTCGCCATGCTTTAATCATAACTAATCAAAAAGTTAACTCTATAATCTCATTAAATAAATATTCCTTCTTTGGAGGTTTGGAAACAAACATGCTTCCTCCTAGTCAGATTCAAATCAGCTTGCAACTGATAGATGATAATGTGTTAATTTTCAAATCAAGTGGTGATGATGGCCGAGTAATTATTAATAAATTAGTTTTGTGGATACCCAGAATGATATTTAACTCAGATGGTTTAAGTTACGTAATGACAAATCATATGACATCAACAAGATGGACTTACCTCCGTGAAATGATACAAGAGAGCGGAAGTTCTGAAGCAACTGAATCCGTATTTAGAATAACGGCTGGTGTTAAAAATCCCAAACATGTGTTTGTTTATTTGCAAAGGGCTGACAAGAGTTCTTCTCAAACACAAAATCCTCATCTTTTGGACACGTTTAAGGTAAATGCTGCTAATACTAATTGCTATTTACAATCAGTTAGACTGGAAGTTGGAAATGGAGTTTATTATCCAGAAACCGAATATAGTTATGCTAATATCATAAGAATATTCAGAGATGTTATTAATTATTCTTACAAGCAAAATGATAAAAACACCGGAACTTTAATAAACGTGAGCAATTTTAAAACTCTATTCGGTATGATATATTTCAATTTGAGTTATAAGGAAAATGAAGTCACTATTGATCCAAAACAACTAAGTTTGAGATATAAACTAAATATACCTCCTACAGCTAGATATAAAGTTTATGCTCTGGTTCTCTATGAAGTAGATGTTGTTATTGATACTGTTGGAAATGAACTAGTTATTGTTTAATCTAACTTATAATATATATGACTTACGTAAATTATTCAGTAAATTTAACAGACGGTCAGAAACAAAGACTGGCAAAAGCATATGAAAACAAAAGTGAATTAACACTCAGGTTAAAAAATAACCAACTAACTGGGAATTTTCCTTTGCTGCTAACAGCTACTCAGATTAACAATATTAACAAAGCTAAATATGATGGGCGGGGATTAGACATAAATATATCAAAATCGCAGATGAGATCTCAGTCCAAGAATGGAGGCTTTTTAGGCGCATTAGCTGGTTTGTTAACTAAAACAATTTTACCAACAGTTGCTAGATTTGCTCCAAAGATATTAGGGCCTCTAGCAACAGGGGCACTTAGTGGTCTGGCAAGTACTGGTATTGGTAAAATATTTGGAAATGGAATGGTAACTGTTCCTGCTGATAAAAAACAAAAACTCCTAAAATCAAATAAATTAACAGCTGCACAAAAAAATAAAATAGCAAAGTCAAAAGGTTCCTGCACTATTAAACTAACACAAAAACAACTGCAAGACGTACTGGCATGTGCTTCTAGTAACAAAACGGTAACTGCACCCAGTGATAAAAAACAGCAAGAGGTAACGGCAACTGTTCCTAGTGATAAAAAACCAAAACTTCTAAAATCAAATAAATTAACACTTGCACAAAGAAAGAAGATAGCAAAGTCAAAAGGTCACTGCCCTGTTAAATTAACTAAAAATCAACAGCAGGACGGAGGATTTCTTGGAATGCTTGCATCATTAGGAATTCCATTGATTGGATCTCTTATTAGTGGTTTGACTGGAAAAGGTTTGCAAGTAGATAGAAGAGGATACGGTTTACAAGTAGACTCACAAATTAGGCCATACAGAAGTATCCCATTTGTAAAAAAAAATTAAATTTTAAAAATGAACCTATCTCTAACTTAGACATAATAAAATGGGTTAAGCAGCTAGGTATACAAAAATTCAGGGGAGTGTTTAGCAAGAACAAATTACTAACAAAACAAAATAAACAAGAATGTGGTATTATTAATCTTGATGATCATATTGGACCTGGTACACACTGGACTTGTTACTATGATAATTATTACTTTGATCCATTTGGCTTGAGCCCACCAAAAGAAGTTTTAACTTACATACCTGATATAAAATACAACACCATCCAATATCAAGATAAAACAAGTGTCCTTTGCGGATATTTCTGTTTGTACTTTATCAAAAAGTTCCAAGAAGGAAATAGTGTGTACGATATTCTTTACAAATTATTAAAACCGTACAAACCAGTAGAAAATCAAAACATCATAACATCATATTTTGTGAATGAAGTTTAATCTAATCATATTATATATGAGTTATTGCATAAAAAAAAAAAGGTTACTGAAAATATTGATCCTAAGTATGTTTTAGCAAAAAATGGTAGAAAAATGTTAAGAGCAACTTGTGCATCTTGCGGTATTACTAAAACAAAGTTTGTTAAAAACACAGAAGGTGGAAATATTGATATTCATAAAGCTTTGCTCCCTTTGCTACCCAAAAAGGGGCTAACTCTTCCTGGTTATAAATATTGCGGTCCTGGTAATCCACTTGATAGCGGAGAACCGGTAAATGAATTAGATGCTGTTTGTAAAGATCATGATTATTGCTATGACGAAAATCCTAGTAATAAATCAACGTGTGATAAAAACATGCTTGCTGGTTTGAAATCTAGTAAGTCTAAAACTATCGGAGAAAAGATTGCTAAGAATTTGATAGTAAAACCAGTCATTAGTACAAAATATAAACTTGGTCTTGGAAACCCAAAAAACGAGAAAAGGCGTTGAAATGGACTGACAAGTTAGCAGATGAACTTCATAAGCCTATACAAAGAAAGTTCACTCAACGCCGTGTGATTGTTAATGAAATTGATAAAATATGGTCTGCTGATTTGGTTGATATGCAATCGTTTTCAAAGTACAATAAAGGTACTAAATATTTGCTTACTGTTATTGATGTGTTTAGCAAATATGCTTGGGTTGTACCAGTTCCAAATAAAACTGGTTTAGAAATTACCAAAGCGTTCCAACAGATAATCAGTACAGGAAGACAGTGTAAATTGTTGTGGGTTGATCAAGGTGTGGAGTTTTATAACAAGACGTTGAAGCAATTCCTTAGTGACAATAATATCAAAATGTATCACACTTTTAATTTCGGAAAAGCTGTAGTAATTGAACGATTTAATAGAACATTGAAAGAGAGGATGTGGAAATATTTCACAGCTAACAATACAAATACATATTTAGACGTGTTGCAAGAAATGGTTGATAAGTATAATAATACAAAACATCGCAGTATTAAAATGACACCAACTGAAGCTAGTGATGAGAAGAATAAAGGAACGGTGTATTTCAACTTGTATGGAAAAATGAAAAGTACTAAGATTAAGCCAAAGTTTAAAATAGGGGATAATGTTAGAATTAGTAAATATAAAAGAACGTTTGAGAAAGGTTATACCCCAAATTGGACTGAAGAAATATTTGTTGTTGATGAAATTCAAAACACAAATCCTGTGACATACAAAATAAAAGATTTAAACAACGAAAACATTGATGGCAGCTTTTATGAATTAGAGATGATAAAAGCAAAGCAAGAAATATTCAGGATTGAAAAAGTAATACGACGTGATTATAAAAAGAAACAAGCGTTGATTAAATGGAAGGGTTACAATGAGGATTTTAATAGTTGGGTTCCATTTAAGGATATTGAAAATATTAAATAAGAGGTTTAAAAATAATTATATATACTATTATATAATGGAACAAGAAAGATTAGAAAAGGCTTGCAGAAAACTTAACCATTTGAAAGATAAATATAGAAGAAAATTGATGAGAGGTAAGCAACTCCAAGTAGAATATGAAGTAGTCCGTGATGATTTTATGGACACTAATAAAAGACGACTGCTGGTTGAAATGGATAATTATGAACGTGAGCTTGATAGAAACAGAGAAGAGCTTCTTGAACTGAAATATAAAATAGCAAAGTGTAGAAAAATAAAATACTCCATGGTAAAAGATGATATGCAGAGCGATGATGAAGACTACTGCCCGGTTCCGTCTGACTTTGCTTTATGAATTGCAAATGTTATGTTATTAAAATGACAACCGGATTGATTAGTATCACAGCGAGTGGGGGTTTTGAGCGAGTTTCTTTTGGAAGGACCTCTCGAGTAGCTAATAGTATGCATCTGAGGCATCTGGCTCAGGTGTGACTTTATTTAAATAAAGGCATGCCTGGGTTCTAGCCTCAGATGAGCTATTGTTAGTTTCTTGAGTGAATCTTTTTCGGGAGATGAAAACTGCGCCCATACCGCCATTCTCTATACTACTTATATGTATGTAGAATGTGCATAAACTACATAGATATTGTAAATGCTATGTATATGCGAAACATACATGGATATTCTGTATCTATTAACTTTGTAAATATTGTTTTTCCTGTGTTCAATATTTGTTTGCATTTAGTAATAATGATTTATTTTCGTTTAAGCAAAGAGAATAAGGAAATACGTTAAATATGGTTCTACTCCGCCATAATACTAATATTTAACCGTAGTATGACTATCGAGAGAACAATGCACTAATAACTACTTAATATCTGCCGTGGTTTGCAGGAAACTGCACGCATCATATGGTAAAAACAAGGCCAATATGGAGAGAAACTCGGCCAATATGAGAAGACTCGGCCAATATGAAATTCAAGCAAACTGATTGGATAAGCCAACACGGCCAATATGACCAAGGCTTTGTTTTTTTAAGGACGCTGTTTTGAAGAAAAAAACACAACGTCGCAGCAATGTTCGCCTATGTAATGTAGTCAATCAAAATAATTAAAGTTTGATTATTTGTAAATTCGGTTGCATCGACTTCGCTGAAATATAGCTATTTTCACGTTCGTGTGTGATTTTCACACGCGCCATCGAGAGGTAACAGTGAAAGATTATTTGAATCAGATACTTGTTATTAACTGTTATATTGAACATATATCTCTTGTTTTTCCTCACCTGTAAATGATATTTGAAACATAGGAATAAAGAGAGATATGAAGTAGTTAATTAATAAAAATGTCATTAATTAAGTGTTTTCATATTGGTCTAGTTATTGGTCCTCGGACAAATATTGACCCGCGGCCTTCGGCCTTGGGCCAATATGACAGATCTTGGACCAATAACGGGGCCAATATGAAAACACTTAATTAATAACATCATTATACAATAGAACTCTTCCTGTGTTATACAATAAATACGACACTCAATATAGTAATGCTGTCATTCAATAACCTTGTAATAGATAATAATTCTTTATCATGTTCAAATCTGCTAATTGTTAAAGAGTCTATTTTTGGAAAGCTAATATGAACATAAAATCTTAAATTTGACAGGTTCATATTCACAATGCCACTTGGTTGAATAAATTGCACTATAATAGTAATGGGGCACATTAATCAATGAACAATTAATTGTATTATCTTTGCCATAGGTCTATTAGAAAATATCCCTTACAATGTTAAATCGTATTATGCAATAAGTCAAATATTACTCTAACTTAAGGAAGTGTTAGTCAAGTATATATACTAACAAGAATATATCATGACCGTGGTAATGAAGAGATCGTTAACAATTCAATGTTAAATACTCTAATATAGTCAAACATGAACTCCTTTTATGGCTATAATGAGCTATAAGTGTTTGATATTCTTATGTTAATATTTTAGATTAGGGTAAGTTTAAGTACTACAATTTATTACATTTCTATGGGTGAAAGATTGCGATTTCTCAGTGAAATAATATTCATAATCGCTAACTCTTAATAACTAACTCCGAACACAAAAAAGAATTAACTGTGGCGTTGAGTCATGGCGTCATTACAGGGTTGCTGTTGCCGACGTCATGGTTTTCCACTCACTCGCATACGCTCGTTCGTGAAAAGAACCACACCATTACCATCTCGTGCAGAATTTCACTATAATCGATTCCAACAATTAAATAACCTCTATATTATTATTTAATAGAAACTCTGTGATTGTATAACATATATGATCAGCTAAAAGTATTTTCAAACCAAGTTTCAGAGTGTGTTGAAAAAAGGGGATAACAAAACGTTATTGTTTATGGGAGTTTTCGAAGAGACTTAGCTTTCCTTATTCAAATTCTTTTTGATATATATGCAGCGTTACCATATAGCTGTTGCTTTTTTCAGATTGAATTAATCTGTGTTGAATATGTTGCTATTTTTCGAAAACTGCTTTTTCAAATCTACGGTCTTTGTATCATGTGCATTCAAATACAACAAAATATTATCTTCATGCGAACGACAGAATTGTCTTTCCTGGTGTTTTATAGTTTGTTTTCAGTCATCAAAACCGTTTCAATATCTAGCCTATGAGTTCAGACTCTTAATAAATAGAGTTCATGCAATCAACACACATTTTCGTCCACTGCCGTCTCATGTTTAAAGGAATATTTAATAATCATGTATAATAGAATATGATAATTTGTTCGTACTACTCACCATATATAAAATATAGACGTTTTCACTCGTAAAACTGATTTACAAAGTTAAAATTAATTCTGTCCGTTTGATTGGCCTAGCTACATGAGCTAAGCCCAGTACGTCACTACTTACGTAAGCATTGCTGTAATATTTAACACATTTATTAAGGCATCCATTCTATTTAACAATAGCATTTTCAGCATTTCAATAAGGTGTTGCCTGTGCTTCACAAAATGAATCAACCACCGTAAATATAAACACAGGTATATCCTTATTTTATCCAAAGTAAATGAAAGAATCTTGGCAATGAATCTCGTATCATAAACACCTAGACCTTTGTGTATTGTTAGCGATGTTTTGTTCTTTTGTTTATTTTTAATTTTTTTCATTATTTAATATTAAATTCCATATATTATAGTAGCTACTAGCTGTATGCCTAGACTTTTCGCTTTTATCATATTCATATCTACATGATAATCTATGTGTTTCACTTATATCGCCTATTTATTTTGCTTCTTTTTAGAGGATATAGCCTGTCGGGGATTCTTTTATTTACGCTCTCTCGTTCTGCCTGGATGAATATACGACAAAAGTGAGGTTTGGTGCACCCTATAACCTGATTTCAAAGCGGCCCATTTACCACTGCCACTAACATTCAAGAGAGTTACCTCCGCTGTTAACCAGTTGTTGTTGTGTTTTTTTGTTATGTTTTTTTTTTGTAGCTGTTTTTTGTTGTGTCGGATACCTTTCTCAGTTTTACTTATGAATGCGTGCTTTTGGTTGAAATTTTGGTTGACTGCGTTCTGTAAATGCGACATTTCCTGTTCGACTTTGTTTCTGTTTTTGATAGAATTTCTTCTCATATATATCACAATGTTTGGTGACATCCTTATTATTCTTTCCCTGCATTATAATTATAAAACGTTGATGTAAATCTCGAACAGGTAAATTCACAGATTCATCCTGAAACACATATTTTTAAAAAAACACGCATGAAAATATATAATTACATACATTTAAAAGTAAATAGAGAGCGATCACAAAAAAAAAAGAGTTAACAGTAGGGGAACCGCGTTGCAGTGATCAGTGGTGCCTCGGGAGCTCAGTCGATATAACCTTAACTTAAGAGGTACGTACTGCTGCACTGCGTGGGTTTGCTCCCTGTCCGGGGTTATGTCTGAGTAAAACTACATCTTTCAGTTCATCTCCTTCTGTGATTGATACCAAATATAACCTAATACGATTAGATTACAGGTCGTAAAATGATATATAGGGTCCTATAGAACGCAATGGCATCGTAGGTCCGCACTGTACTGCAAACAAGGACTTGAAACTACAATGAAAGAGACCAAAAACAACAGAAAGGGTGGTGAAGACAAGTTACCGACTTGGAACGGTCAGTAGGCAATAAGGCCTACTGGTTAGCTTGAATCGATGTTAAATGCGCACAATCCTCGCTAGTATCCTGTCTTCAGTGCCCAAATAGACAAGACAGTGTAAACAAAACTACATAATACAATGAAAGAGACAAAAAAGACCCCAAAAAACCCCAAAAAACAACAGAAAGGGTGGTGAAGACAGGGTTACCGACTTGGAACGGTCAGTAGGCAATAAGGCCTACCGTTTAGCTTGAATCGATTTTATATGCGCACAATCCTCGCTATTATCCTGTCTTCAGCGCCCAAATAGACAAGACAGTGTAAACAAAACTACATCCCATCAAAAGGAAATCTCTAACAATAAAGTCCACATTCAGAAAAACTAACTAAAGATATACATACAAAATAAGATTATTATTATTATTAGTAGTAGTAGTATTAGTAGTAGTAGTGTTATTGTTATTATTATTATTATTATTATTATTATTATTATCAGTTCTCGAAATCGAAGGTGCACCATGATTTAACTTAATCGCTCTTTCATTGTATAGATCAGTGGGAAAGCAGATGTTTGCGGAGTAAACAATGTAAACACAGGGAACTACTTCATTTTAAATTTACTGTAATTATTTTCAACGGGAGTAACGCAATCTGCTGACCATTGTTCATCAAGTCCATAGTAATCTCACTGAACTTCTGCGCTAAAAGTTATTCACACCCTTAAATCTTCTTCGACAACTTCCACGATAAACAGAATAGATCAACAAGAACAAAAAGGAAACGGGTGATCTAAGGACCTACATATGGTCTCAAACGTGTAAATTGTGTGTATTATTATTATTATTATTAGTAGTAGTAGTAGTAGTAGTAGTAGTGGTATTATTATTATTATTATTATTATTATTATTATCAGTCCCCGAAACCGAAGATGCGCCATGATTTAACTAACTTTTATTCTGTCAATCTGACAACGCAGTCTATGTTGACCGGTCATTGAATTGAATATAATAATTTATTTTAAGATGGTAGCCCAGTTAGAAAATCTGAGACCCTCTTTGCAACTGTGATGGAAACTTAACATGAAAACAAAACAAATTCAAAGCAAATGGAATATTGCTTTTAGGTATTATTTCATTTTAAAAACTGACAACACTTGAAAAAATATAACATTTTGAAAATTGGAATGTCATCACTATTTATTATTATATATGTATTGTTTAACCACAAACAAATTACCTTGATAACCGCATTCGTTGTGTCCTTTCCTCTTTTCTATAGTTTTAATATCATTATATTGTGAATAGATGTCACACACTAACATCCAACACGAACAGGTGAAAATGAACGCACATACAGTCTATTTGCCAGTAACTATTAAACAGATTAAAACATAAATCAGTTTCTTTAAACAATCGTAAACTTATCCATGCTATTATAAAGCAGCCCTGAATTACACGAATGACTGTATTGCGGTGTAGGGCATTGTATTTTCTATAAGAAAGCGAAAAGTAATTTGTCATCGGATTTGTATAAATATAATAACGCAGGACTGCAATAAAAAGAAATATAAAACGATCGGACAGGGAAAGTAGCATTCAAGGAGGACAGTCAACCACAAAACACAGAAAAAAACGACAACATCACAAACACAAAATGGTTGACAATAGGGCTACCGCCTTGGAACGGTCAGTGGCAAAGTAGGCCACTGGGGGTTTAAGCCGGTTCTGGGGTGCACCAAACCTCACACTTACCCTACTGTCATCCCATTAAAACAGGACAGTGTAAATAAAGAAATCCCCGCCATGATCTAATCTCTAACCAACATGATCTAATCTCTAACCATATTTATAAATTTCCGCACCTTACCGGCTCGTTATGATCGGCCTGAAAACTATCCTATTTCTTAAATAATTACCATACCACTATTTTCTGACTCGTTAAATCATAGAAGGAAAACAGTTACCTAATCATACGTAATGAATGAAACGAAATTAACTATAGCGCAACGTGAACTATATGAATTTTGTTAAAATAAGAAATATACTGAACCAAAGTTCAAACACACCAGCCTTTAAAATGGGCCACGTTTTTGTAATTCGCTATAATAATATTAATGTGCATTCATTTTTTCGGATGAGACAAAAACTTCAAGTCTTCCAGAACTGATGAAAATTCGGAGTAGGGGTTCAAAATGTATGTTAGGGGTCATTTGCTCTAATTTAAGCATGCTGACAGTAAAAAAAGAATAATAAAATAAAGGTTTGAGGTATATCCTTAGATTTTACATTTAATAGATACCCCGTCACAAAAGAATTATTCTTTTCGGAAATTTCAACTTCAGCCACAAGCGTTAACGTAAGGATGACGTCAATTGGCAGTTTTTCAAAAGGTCACAACTTTGTACGAGTCAATATTCTGACTTTAATTCACGTGAAACTGAATTGTTCATGAAGCGTACATCCATTTAAGCCCATAATTTTGAAATGTTCTACCGCGAGTAACCCGACGGCGACAAAAGTAACGTTAGCGTTTGAAGGGAATAATTATGTGTCACCTAATGTGCGGTCAAAATTAGCATTTTCGTTCAGGAAGACGATAATGAGTCAGCATTTACCTTGAAAATCATATTCATTTCATCGGAAAGAAAAATTGTCCGAATAAGTTATTTTTTGTGCTAATTCTTTGCTTTGTTTCACATGTTGTTTCATGTACAGCAAATAAACAAGAAAATCCCAGATGTTTGGACCATATAAACCCGGATAGATGTTAATCGACTCTGCCACATTTAGATTTTCTCTGTAAAGTCTTATTTATTTCATATGCACGTAAAAATGACGTTTACGTCTATTCTCTGGAAAGTAATTAAAGCATGACTTGTTTAGAATGAATACCCATGCATTTCGATTAAGCTTTTTAAGAAAAACAAAGAACGCACTCTTTTATGGAAATATAATCACTAAATAAAACGATATTAGGAATATGTGTGGTGCGTTAGAACTTTGGTTCAGTATACATTTAACAGTTTTTTTAAATAGCGTTTAAAATTGCGTTATGGGTTCCTTAAATAGGGGATTCAATTATATAACTGCGCTTTCCATCTATAAATATAAACCTTGATAATAAACTGACCGTACCAAGTCGGTAACCCTGTCTGCACCACCATTTCTGTTGTTTTTTGTCTCTTTCATTGTAGTTTCAAGTCCTTGTTTGCAGTACAGTGCGGACCTACGGTGCCATTGCGTTCGGACGCTGTGGTTTCTATAGGACCCTATATATCATATTCTAAGTTTACTCATGCATTTATTATGAACATATTACAGTGTAATGTATCGGTAAATTATCATATACACTTACTCATACATGCACTTGTGTTTGCATATTTTATACAATTTAGCTTACGTATGTTACATGTAGTTAATTTTAACATTTAATAAAAATAAATGATACTTATATAATTGACAACAATGCTTTGAGGCAAAACAGACATCATATATTTATATATCGAATACAATTTTACATAAACCTAACAAATGTGTGTGTATTGGGTGGGGGTGGTTGGGTGAATGGGAGGGCTGGTGGGGGGTGCGTGCGTGTGTGTGTGATGTGTGTATGTGTGTATATATAATGCTTTTGTTGCAATTACAGTTTTACAAGAAGCTTGGGTTGATGCTTCTATAATTAACATGGTAAGAGACCTTATTGCAGATAAGAGTATAAATAACATAATTAAAAAAGTAAACAGAAATTGTCATAACTAAATACATTTGAAATGTGTACATACGCATGGTTGTTTTAATTAGTAGACGCACTTTACTTTTTAAAATGTACATTTTTTTTCGGATACATGAATAGTTTGTTTTTCTAACTTTTTGTTAACCTTGTGGTTGTCTGTCCTCAGCTGTTCGCACTGTCTTTTCACTTCTCCCGACAATTTAACCATGTAGACAGGGACCCAATCCTGTAAAAAAACACGAAAACATTTACCCCGAAAGATATACTCCTGATTTGTTTTAAATATTAACAGATGGGGGTCTTGTATATATGAAACTTGGCATACTTTGCATTCCGTAACAGCATCGAGATTTCTGCGGTAACCCATTCGTATCAAGCCATTATATGATAATCGCTGAACAAAGAGTCAAAGTAAAATAAAGAAATTTGCACACGTTCTTTTAGGCAAAGACATTTCCAGTGTTTCAAACCTATATGTGTATATGAAATAACAAAAGAAATATAAAAAGATCGGACAGGGAAAGTAGCATTCAAGGAGGACAGTAAACCACAAAACACAGACAAACAAGAAGGCAAAAGCAATAATAACTACAGAATCCAGGCCTGGCTACGTTACACTTTACTAATTATAATTTAACAAGAGTTATGGACCTTCTATGAATATAGTAAACGGTTTTCGATTTCCACTAAATGTTGTATGGTGTTAAGCCTTTTACCTACACGGCCTTTGACAAGTTCAATACTGAGCAAAACTGACACTTGCTTTAAAGAGTTATTACCCTTGATTATTGAAAGAATGGGCACATTTTAGCTTGAGTACACACATGACTTTAGTAAATGGATTCCGATATTCACATTTTTTAATATGAGATTTTACACATCAACATTTTGCTATGCTCCAGAAGGTCATGTCATCACTGGTAATTTTGATATTGTTGATAAACGTATTCGGCATTTGTTTTCGAAAGGTCCAAAATATAGATTACCTCCAACTATTGATTTTAATGCCTGTCGTGCCCAGATCGCCCACTCCATTGAGGATTTTAGTATAAAATGGTGTCGTAGAGAACATGCAGCCCAAACTCGCTTTCTACTTGGAAAAAGTCAATTCTTAAAATTATAGATACACGTATTAACTTTTATAGTGCTATCCCCTCTTTACTTCCTTCGATACCTAGGTTTTCCTTTCGTAATTTAAAATCCGGAATTCAGGAGTTTCATAATAATTTTGTTTTAGTTCCTGCAGATAAAGCAGCTAATAATGTAATTATTGTTCGACGCCTACATTTCGTCAATGTTTTATCTCTGGAACACGGCAGCACCAATTCGTATACTTCAGTATATTCTACTGAGGATGATGTTGTTTCCGCACATATCACTCGGTGCACTACTTTCAAGGCTGGTGTAGACGATAAGCAAAATAAACTGCCTACTATGTACTGGATTCCTAAATTACATAAAAATCCGTATAAGACCCGCTTTATTTCGAATTCTAGTGCCTGCACCACAACAAATATCTCCAAACTTTTAACTTCTTGTCTTACTGCCGTTAAAGATCACGTTAAACTATATTGTGATAAAACTTATGCAAATTCTGGGATTAATTTATTTTGGTCTATAAAAAATTCAGGAGATGTCCTTGATACAATTTTCAATAAGCGTCAAGTTTCATCAATAAGCACTTATGACTTCTCTACACTATATTCTACCTTACCACATCACCTTATTAAAGACAAGCTTATTGCGCTCATTCAAAAAACATTCGCTAGGAAAAATACTGCATTTTTGGCGTGTAATAATATTAAAGCGTTTTTTACAAACGGCAGTTTAGATAATTATACACTATATGGATGACATATTGAACATTGACAACCTTTTCTTTCCAATTATGGTTATTGATATTTATCCTAAAGAACTTCAGCTTAACAAGGCTAATATTTTTGATAATAACGCTTCATTTCTTGATTTAGATCTATCTGTTGAAAATGGTGAAATTATTAGCAAAATCTATGGCAAGAGAGATGATTTTAATTTTGACATTGTTAATTATCCCCACTTAGATGGGGATGTTCCCCGAGCAAGTTCTTATGGGGTCTATCTGTTTCAACTTATTCGTTTTTTAAGAGCTTGTACTCGAGTTGAGGACTTTAATATTCGTAATCTTTGTACAACTAAATAGTTCCTCCAGCAAGGTTACCGTTACCATAAACTACGTAAAACCTTTGCAATATTTTATTATCATAACCCTGATCTTTTTTCCAAATATAAAAGCAATTTAAGGACTCTTCTGCGACAAGGTCTATCACAACCTGACTTCTATGGTGATGTGATTTACAAGCTTCGTGAGATTCTTTGTCATGATCACTTCCATACTATCTTTGTTAAACTTGTTAAAAGGTTTATCAAAAGAGGTTATGACCCTATCATTTTGCAACGTACTGCATGCTTGGTGGTGGACCCATTTACAGTTCGCCACTACGCTTTCCTCTTTAATTGTACGATGACCGGACAGGCTGTCGACCCTATGATGACGCCTACCTAAAGTCCATTAGGACGGTGGTGTTTGATGTTTGTCCGCGGTCTTGTCTTACTATATACAGCCTTACCACATCACCTTATTAAAGACAAGCTAATTTCTCTTATTCAAAAAACATTCGCTAGAGAAAATACTACATTTTTGGCATGTAATAATATAAAAGCGTTTTTTACTAACGGCAGTTTAGACAATTATACTGTGTGGACTTGCTATGAAGTAGACAATATTTTCTTTAGGTGTTCCACCGTGTATAGACAAATTGTTGGTATCCCTATGGGTACGAACTGTGCACCACTTGTCGCAGATTTGTTTTTATTTTCCTATGAAAGGTATTTCATGTTGAGTCTTTCACCAGATACCCAGGCAGATGTTATCGAAGCCTTTAATGACACCTCTCGGTATCTGGATGACATATTGAACATTGACAACCCTTTCTTTCCAACTATGGTTAATTAGACTTATCCTAAAGGACTTCAGCTTAACAAAGCTCATATATCTGATAATAAACGCTTCTTTTCTTGATTTAGATCTCTCGATTGAAAATGGTAAAATAATTAGCAAAATCTATGACAAGAGAGATGATTTTAATTTTGACATTGTTAATTATCCCCACTTGGATGGGGATGTTCCCCGAGCAACTTCTTATGGGGTGTATGTGTCTCAACTTATTCGATTTTCCAGAGCTTGTACTCTAGTTGAGGACTTTAATATTCGTAATCTTTGTTTAACTAAAAAGTTACTCAATCAGGGTTACCGTTACCATAAACTTCGTAAAACCTTTGCAAAATTTATTATCGTAACCCTGATCTTCTTTCCAAATATGAAAATAATTTAAGGACTCTTCTGCGACAAGGACTATCACAACCTGACTTCTATGGTGATGTGATTTATAAACTTCGTAAGATTCTTGGTCATGATCAATTTCATACTATCTTTGTTAAACTTGTTAAAAAGTTTATCGGACAGGTTGTGGACCCTATGATGACGCCTAACTAAAGCCCATTGGGACGTTGGCATTTGATGTTTGTCTATGCCCTTAATGGTTTATTCTCTTACTGCTCTGGCTTCTGCCAAGTCACTGAGTACCTTCATTATGTCTTTCTAGGCTATTCTTTTTTTGTATTATATTTACGCGAGCATATTTGTGTTTTACTTAGATGCTACGGAGTGCTACTGAGTGGTAAACAATCGAACGGTACACCGTTTACTTTGGACATTTTTAGAATTTAGGTTAGTATTTTAATTTTAGGTGGGCTGTTTAGAGCTATAAGATTTTAGAAAGTGATAGTAAGAACAAACGCTATACTGTAACCCTATGTGAAACGCAATAGTGGAGTCCATTTTGATTGTTTTAACGGCGGAGTGATATGCCAAAGAATACATTTTATTCTACCGCAGTATAATGCTGAGCAAACATTACTGTATATTCCCTATAATAAATATTGAATCAGAGCAATACGCTTGTCTTTGAAAAGATCTGTATGACGCTTATTGCATGATTTTCCTAGAAAGTAAAAACGAACAAAAATATTATTCCAAGAGTTGTAATAAGCTTTTCTTGTTTCAAATACGTGTGTTTGGTTGACTGACTGTGTTCTGTGAATGTTACATTTCCTTCTCGACTTTTATGTAATAATTTGTTTCTGACTCGAAATAGGATATGGATCACATTTAGTGATAATTCTAGTTTTAAACTGTAAACAAGACTCTATTACACTATTTAGTATATTGGGTTTCATGGATCAAGGCGACACAATCCGTATTCAAGTTTATGATGTGTTTGAGAACGGTGACAACCTTCTTAACCAAAAGTTGCCTATTCAGTCAACCAGAACCTATAATTGAAGCTCGAGGTCACAGAAACACTAATGTTGGTTGGACAGTTAATGATCATATGTAACAAAAGTGCAAATTTCAAATCAATCATTTTGACAGTATTCAAGATGTTTTGGAGAAACTCTGTTTAACGTCATCCTGCCCAAACATTGACGTCGCTCACTCTCCTTCCAACGAAACTAGTCAAACCCGTTATTTTCTGATAAATATAGTCATCTGACAGTAATTGCAGTAACTACTATTGTATTTTCATGGTAAATTAAAGGTTCATAACTGTATTAAGAAAACCAAAAGCTACCATTATCGAACGGATTCTAAATATCCGCTAGTATCAAAAAGTTACCTATATGTTAATGTTATGAAGACTTCACACTAAAATATATGGTTTAAACCCTAAACAATTAAAGATAGTTGTTGCAAAACTCATATTTTCTAAGTTATTTAAGGGCCATACCTCTATTCCAAAATGGCAAAACAATTTAATGTACAATACACATTATTAAAGAGGCACTACCTATATCTACGCGATTTTTAATGTAAAATATTAAAGACTCAATATTACTGCATTTATATGTATACAAAGCTATTTTATGAGTATTCTAAGAAGAAACATGGTTCGTATTCCAGTTCTGTAAATTATTAATTATGATCAAAACAATATCTTGAAGAAAATGCTGCCCAGCTGTTTATTCCTGCCGGAGAACTACGAGTTTTTACGATTTTCTCGGACATGCGCAATGCGATTACAAACTATTCGGCGCAGTTCCGATAGCAAACGAATCGATCGGAACTCTTCGCTAATCAGACGAGGTAGTTCCGATTGTAAACGAATAAGATCGGAAAATCTCCGCAATCGGCTTGTCTAAAACAATTACGAATACAATTTCAAAAATCCGATCTTTTCAATCCTGTTTTTCCCCAGCAAAACGCATATTACATTGGGTGAAATTATTGCCATTTACCTTTTTCATAGTCCTCTTTATAATTAAGTAAAGTTTATATCAATTGGTGGACAAAAAGATATAGGTAGTGCCTCTTTAACATTTACTGGTATCTTATTTGTATATATACAATTTCCACCCAAAACTTTGTTTAATTTTCAACAAAACTGGAATAATCAACATATATCAAAATAAAAATGTATTTTCGTTGATAATCAGGGGCCATAATGCAAATTTTCACAATTAACGTGAAATGATGTCTTTTTTGTGTTTGTGATGTCGTTTGCATCTATTCTTACTTTTGCCTTCTTGTTTATCTGTTTGCGTGTTTGTTTCTGTATTTTGTGGTTGACTGTCCTCCTTGAATGCTACTTTCCCTGTCTGATCTTTTTATATTTCTTTCAAAGCAATTTTAGTTAAAATCCAAAATATGTAAAAGAAGTTATTAAAACCCGAAATGTGCATTTTTGTTAAAAACTCTATTCTGAAAAGGCGAGCATCTGTCTTGATCGTAGAAAAGTGGCATCTTAACGACATAAAGTTTCACAGTAAAACTTGTTTTAACCGAAAACAATTTACAGAAGTTATTAAAATCTTGCATGTAAGCTTTAGCCAAAATGAGGATGCCCGCCCCTCCCTGCACCCATGTGCCCGCCATCTTCAATCCTTAAACCGCTTTTAATTTAACTTAAAAAAATGTTGAACATTGCAATCTGCATAAACAGAATATAATCAGGCTTGCTTAGGTCTTCTTTATGTACAAAACAAAATCAAATCGCTAAAATATAAACTTGTACACATTTTTTCTTCGAATATCAATATTTTCTTATCACATACGGGCTTCCGTAGAAAATGCGGTTACGAAATGCAAAGAATAACATGAATACATACTGTGGTTTCGTTTATAGCTCAGTTTCTGCTAATGATATGCAAAAAATCGCGAGAATATATTTCCGGGTAAACCAAAACTTTTTTTTACACGATACGAGAAGTTGGGTACCTGCCTAATGTTATACAAGGACAAAAAAGGGAAATATGATAAGTTTAAGTGAGGACCAATATAAAATTAAGAACAAATAGGACAACCCCTCATCCCTGTCAGTGTTTGTGTCCTTAGAAAAAACGTTTAAAATAAAAGACCCTACACGTGAGGACAGGCACATGTTCTCACTTTACGCTTCGTGTCTCACGAAGCCTATCATCGCTGCTTTAAATATCCCGACATATCATCTGTGGCATATGTTTATTAAATAGAGCATTATATAACTCTAATTGTATTTTAATACCACGCACTCACCCACCATCCCCCTGTCTTTAGTCAAACATATACCGAACTGACATTAAACATGTACCAGTTTGGTATACCATATATTAGAACAACACGATTAGAGATAATATGTTTGTTTTTTCAGAAACCGCATTATTCAAATAAACTTAAATCGTATAAATGGTCAAAAGCTGTCAAAATGTATGTCTTTATGCCAGTCCTGCCATGGCATGCACGATTTTGAAAATTGCGACAGCAATGCAGACTCATGTAGCGCTAACTCCTCAATGCAAGTAGCATTTTATCGTGCATTCTTGAGCGAGATTTTAATAACTTAATTGTGTAGATTCGTTGTCAGGAACATCGCGTGATAACTTCAAGCCTTAACTTAAATACTTGTTGGATGTCAAAACATTTTATAATATGCCTATTTAAAAGGCTAACCCGCCAAATAACGTCAAAATTACACTTTAAAAACTTTTATAAAATCTATATCCATGTGATTAGGTCATATAATATTGTATATGTGCCAATTAAAAGTATAGCTTTTTCACGGGTTCTTAAAATACCCGTGATTGATTATGCGTAAAGTGAATTATGAGTTGTGTTACCTATATCTAAATTTTAACATGTATTGTTGCATGTGTCTTGGTGTGTACATGTTGCATTGCATGATTTGGTTTTGAAGAAAGTTAGAAATAGTAAAGATGTAAACATGTTTACAATGTATGCAAATCATTTATTCAAATTCATTTATGATGAAATTTGGACTGTTCTCAATGGACTATTTGATTCAAATTCATTTGTGATGAACTTTGGACTGTTTTCATTGGACAGTTGAGGTGGGGAGGCTTTTGGAGCAGTCTTTGGGGTGTATATAAACGGATTCTGGGAGCAGCTCAGCAGTTGAGTCATTTTGAGTAAAATATTAACTTTGAATTGGATGCTTTTAAAATATAAAATATATCTGTGAGAGGATTTACTTAGTATTGTGCTCATTCTTAATAACAATGAAATTTGAATTAAACCGGAAACATTGGAAATTAATTCAGACTGAAAGAGAAACTTACTTTTTTTAATTAAGGAGACACTTACTGTTTTGGATTAAAGAGAAACTTGCTAATGTGAATTAAAGGAACACTGGATTGATCTGGACTTAATTCAAAAATTGAACTTTAATGAAAAACTGGATTTGTGTATTCTGTAAGTGAATATTTGATGTGAATGAATATATTTATTATGTTTTTGTGTTGCTGGTTTTGCTTTCTTTCTTTCTTTACGAGGGCTGGCGTTTTGCTTTCTCTCTTTCTTTACGAGGGCTGGCATGGCGCAGTCGGTAGTGCGGCGGATTTGTCACCCGCTGGCCCCGGGTTCAATCCTCCGTGGTGCCACTGAGTTCCGTCGGTGTGTTCTTGGGCAAGACACTTTTCCTTAGCCTCGTCCGTCGGATGGGGACGTAAACCGGGCGGTCCCGTGTTTCGGTCTATCATCCGAGCACGTTAAAGAACCATATGAATCTATTCAATAATAAGAGTAGGGCAGGTTCCCGGATTCCGATGTATCCTTCCCCTCTCTCTGGGTCGGCTCTAAATAAATTGTACTGTGTTGATGAGCCGTTAAACAACATTCAATTCAATTCAATTCTTTCTTTACATTTTACTCGTAACAGTTGGTAAACTCTTAATTCGACACTCCAGTTTTGGGGTTTGACCAGGCCGGTTAAAGCCGTTTATATTTTGTCTATAGCGTTTGAATTCTCGAAATATGTAAATTATATACATAATTTTTATATATATACACCTCGTCGTCAGTAGGTTTGGAAACGGTGTATATATGTTGTAAAATATGGCTGTTGTTGAAAGGATAACTACTTTAAAGACATGCTATATCGATTGATCAGCAGTGGTAAGTCTTTATGAAATACATTTGATTTTTATAAACATTTTAAACCAGTTTTCCATACAAAGAGTGCATTGTGGAAAACATGAGTGTTCAATAGTTATAATACATGTTATCTTTGTAATTTTGCTGCTCGCTCAGAAGAACATTTTTGAGAAGTATATCCTACAGTAGCACGTGGCTTCATGAGGCATCAGTACTTAGCACCACCCCTCCCCAACACCTCTTAGCGGACTTATTTGCACTGACCGTTCCAAGGTGGTAGCCCTATTGTCAATCATTTTATGATTGCGATATCATATCTTGCCTTTTATTCATCTTTGTAATTATTTCTTTCTTAGTGTATTTTTGGTTGACTGTGGTCTTTGAAAGGTTCGTGCCCTGTTCGAATTTAAAATTTATGTCTACTTTACAGATTTATATATAACAAACCCACATAGCCATGCTTATAGCCTATGATGTATCGATCCTTTTTGGAATAATAACCCCTTAAATCGGCTCATTGTTTTTTCGAGAATAATATGTTAAATATTTAGACTGGTTTAGTAATAATTTGGTTGACTGTGGTGCTTGAATGCTATATTCCCTGTTCGCATTATAAAGTAAAGGTACCTTTAAAGGTAATTAAAGGTACTTTTACGGTACTTTTAAGGTAAGAATAACAAATTGTATTCCACGCGGTGAATATTTAACGAACAAAACACTTTTACTCAACATTCAAATACCATGCATAGTATATATAATAGTTAAAGAACAAAACGAAACATACGGTCACTGACCACCTGTCAAACTAAATGTATTTGCTAAACAATACACTAAATACTGAAAATGGGATCATTTAGATGAAGCAAACGCAAACAAGAGAGAAAATGTAACAGACGCGGTTTTGTTGAATCTGTTCATGAGGGGTCATTATTGGCAGGTACAACACCTCTCGCGCCCACTAGTACTGGTTAAAGCGGTATTTTAATTTAAACCCACACATATTGTGTACTGCTAAAGCATTCTGATAATCAGCCAATTGTACTGCATGTTTTATTGCGTTTAGAAATGATATGGCATCAGCTGCATTTTGATGAGGTTTCTAGTATCTATTTAAAATGTCTTGGTATTAGTTCTTCTCACCTTGATGCAAACAATAATAAATCTAAATCTGAAAGCACTACGAAATGATAAAATCTCGTAGACAATAGAACAGTGTGTGCGTGCATACACGCAAAACAGTTATATTTCAATTCCAATGTTTTCGCAGCTGATACTTGTAAAAGGCAAAACCAGTCCTATTGATAGAAATGCAATTTCATTTGTCAGTGATCGGTTATATGATTCCTAGGAGATGTAATTCTATTTTCTTTTTTTCAGCTCGGCATCGGCAACTTCTTGTTGTTGAACGGCATTTTTGATATAGGATGTCTGATGAAATCGTTCCCGAAATACATTAAGCACGAAACTAATACAGACAAAATCATTTTGTTTTAATTGCGTGCAGATGTTATTTTAGATATTGACAACAAAGTTAAACAAGTATATAAGAAAATAACTATATTATAATTTGAGTTTATACAGAATTCTAGTGCAGGTTTGAGCGGCATTCTGCTTTAAAGTGACAGTGATTGGAAAAAGGTGCTTCATCTTGCATGTCCACTTTAACAGCCTGAATAAAACAGTTTGTACCATAGCTCTTATGGTTTTCCGTTGTTCTTGTTTATGATATAATTTTCATAAACCTGAAGGTCTGAGCCTAAACCGTGCTATAAATGCGATATATTTCAGCCGTGCTATAAATGACAGATTCTGCAGTTATACCATGGTCTTCTCAATTTTACACGCGAGCAATTGTAATGTTTACACACAACCTGGGACTCAAAACGACTAAACCATTACCAAAACAGCACTCCTTGACACTGCATGACACTGCATTCGCCAAATAATATACAAAGGCGATTGGCTGCAATAATCAAAACATGGGTCATGCTCATGCCGCGTGATAATGCTATTTCTTGATTGGATGGAGCTGTTATGTTTACTGAAAACTGCAACGCCCTTCTTGCACGCGCGTACTTGGATAAATGGCTATGGTACAAAACATTTATAGCATATTTTTCTCGTATGCGATTTATACTGCACTCTCGGTCCTACGGCCTTCGGGAAGCAGAATAAATCGCGTATATTCGAACAATTATTCAATAAATATTACATCTGCTTTCTTCCCGTGTTAGAGTTTGTGCCACTGTTTGGTGGCCGTAAGCATGACCATATGAATCAGTAGTAATATTACTGAGTAGAATATCACTCAAGCCGGTGCTAGAGTGTTTGAGAGTTTTTTCTTTTGTTGTTGTTGTTGTTGTTGTTGCTATTAATGCTTTTAACACTAACTCTCATGAGCAATCTCAATAATGGAGTATGAAAGCATACATGTGTCAATCGCCTAACACGATAAATACAAGCAGTATTGCATTCTCTGTTTGACTGAGATGCTTGCTACCCGTCATGCCGTCTAGTATCGGGTTGAGCAGAACTCAATTAAATATCTGTAGTACCAACATTTGAGCCACCCCGAAGATGGTACGCATAAGACGGTAAACATGAAACCTTCAGTGAGGAATGTTATACCATTCCATGGCCAGCAGAGTATGGTCCCAGTCTCTAACAAAATACTTTGCCCTAAAACAATAGTCAAAACAAACAAAAGAGAATGTATTTGGGAGCAAAGGTTATGAACCATGCGTATCACAAGTAACTGTCAAGAGACTAAATTAAAATGCAGAAAGCATATCAAATTGGTGATTAAAAAATACTCATAACCTTTAAAGGCTGGAGTAGTGGAACCAACAATTCGAAATTAAAGTAATTCAACGAAGTATTTGAGAATGTGCCATATATATTGTATATTAATCATGTTACTATCGGGTCAGCGATCTCCAAATATCGTAATGTTTAGCAATAACTATTTACTTCTCGTAATGAATAGCAATAACTACTTTCTTCTCGTAGTGAACAGCAATAACTACTTTCTTCTCGTAATGAATAGCAATTACTACTTTCTTGTCTTAATGAATAGCAATCATTACATTCTTCTCGCAATGAATAGCAATTACTACTTTCTTCTAGTAGTGAATAGCAATAATTACTTTCTTCTCGTAATGGATAGCAATAACTACTTTCTTCACGTAATGAATATCTCGTAATGAATAGCGATAACTACTTTCTTCTCGTAATGAATAGCAATAACTACTTTCTTCTCGTAATGAATAGCAATAACAACTTTCTTCTCGTATTGAATAGCAATAACTACATTCTTCTCGTAATGAATATCTCGTAATGAATAGCAATAACTACTTTCTTCTCGTAATGAATAGCAATAAGTACTTTCTTCTCGTAGTGAACATCAATAACTACTTTTTCTCGTAATAAATAGCAATATCTACTTTCTTCTCGTAAAGAATAGCAGTAACTACTTTCTTCTCGTAATGGATAGCAATAACTACTTTCTTCTCCTAATGAATAGCAATAACTACTTACATCTCGTAGTGAATAGCAATAACAACTTTAGTCTCGTAGTGAATAGCAATTACTACTTTCTTCTCGTAGTGAATAGCAATAACTACTTTCTTCTCGTAACGAATAGCTATAACTACTTTCTTCTCGTAATGAATAGCAAAAAATACGTTCTTCTCGTAATGAATAGCAATAACTACTTTCTTCTCGTAATGAATAGCAATAACTACTTTCTTCTCGTAATGAATAGCAATAACTACTTTCTTCAGGTAATGAATAGCAATAACTACTTTATTCTCGTAGTGAATAGCATTAAATACTTTTTTCTCGTAATGCATAGCAATAACTACTTTCGTCACGTAGTGAATATTCACAATAACTACTTTCTTCTCGTAATTAATAGCAATAACTAATTTCTTCACGTAGTGAATAGCAATAACTACTTTCTTCTCGTAATGAATAGCAATAACTACTTTCTTCTCGTATTGAATAGCAATAACTACTTTCTTCTCGTAATGAATAGCAATAACTACTTTCTTCTCGTAAAGAATAGCAGTAACTACTTTTTCTCGTAATGAATAGCAAAAACTACTTTCTTCTCCTAATGAATAGCAATAACTACTTTCTTTTCGTAGTGAATAGCAATAACAACTTCGTCTCGTAGTGAATAGCAATAACTACTTTCTTCTCGTAAAGAATAGCAATAACTACTTTCTTCTCGTAGTGAATAGCAATAAAAACTTCGTCTCGTAGTAAATAGCAATACCTACATTATTCTCGTAAAGAATAACAATAACTACTTTCTTCTCGTAATGAATATCAATAACTACTTTCTTCTCGTAGTGATTAACAACTTCGTCTCGTAGTGAATAGCAATAATTACTTTATTCTCGTAAAGAATAGCAATAACTATTTTCTTCTCGTAATGAATATCAATAACTACTTTCTTCTCGTAATGAATAGCAATAACTACTTTCGTCACGTAGTGAATATTCACAATAACTACTTTCTTCTCGTAATTAATAGCAATAACTAATTTCTTCACGTAGTGAATAGCAATAACTACTTTCTTCTCGTAATAAATAGCAATAACTACTTTCTTCTCGTATTGAATAGCAATAACTACTTTCTTCTCGTAATGAATAGCAATAACTACTTTCTTCTCGTAAAGAATAGCAGTAACTACTTTTTCTCGTAATGAATAGCAAAAACTACTTTCTTCTCCTAATGAATAGCAATAACTACTTTCTTTTCGTAGTGAATAGCAATAACAACTTCGTCTCGTAGTGAATAGCAATAACTACTTTCTTCTCGTAAAGAATAGCAATAACTACTTTCTTCTCGTAGTGAATAGCAATAAAAACTTCGTCTCGTAGTAAATAGCAATACCTACATTATTCTCGTAAAGAATAACAATAACTACTTTCTTCTCGTAATGAATATCAATAACTACTTTCTTCTCGTAGTGATTAACAACTTCGTCTCGTAGTGAATAGCAATAACTACTTTCTTCTCGTAAAGAATAGCAATAACTATTTTCTTCTCGTAATGAATAGCAATAACTACTTTCTTCTCGTAGTGAATAACAACTTCGTCTCGTAGTGAATAGCAATAACTACTTTCTTCTCGTGAAGAATAGCAATAACTACTTTTTTATCGTAATGAATAGCAATAACTACTTTCTTCTCGTAATGAACAACAATAAAAACTTTCTTCTCCTAATGAATAGCAATAACTACTTTCTTCTCGTAATGAATAGCAATAACTACTTTCTTCTCGTAATGAATAGCAATAACTACTTTCTTCTCGTAATGAATAGCAATAACTATTTTCTTCTCGTAAAGAATAGCAATAACTTCTTCTTCTCGTAATGAATAGCAATAACTACTTTCTTCTCGTAAAGAATAGCAGTAACTACTTTCTTCTCGTAAAGAATAGCAATAACTTCTTTCTTCTCGTAGTGAATAGCAATAACAACTTCATCTCGTAGTTAATAGCAATACCTACATTCTTCTCGTAAAGAATAGCAATAACTACTTTCTTCTCGTAATGAATATCAACAACTACTTTCTTCTCGTAGTGATTAACAACTTCGTCTCGTAGTGAATAGCAATAACTACTTTCTTCTCGTAAAGAATAGCAATAACTATTTTCTTCTCGTAATGAATATCAATAACTACTTTCTTCTCGTAATGAATAGCAATAACTACTTTCTTCTCGTAGTGAATAACAACTTCCTCTCGTAGTGAATAGCAATAACTACTTTCTTCTCGTGAAGAATAGCAATAACTACTTTTTTGTCGTAATGAATAGCAATAACTACTTTCTTCTCGTAATGAACAACAATAATTACTTTCTTCTCCTAATGAATAGCAATAACTACTTTCTTCTCGTAATGAGTAGCAATAACTACTTTCTTCTCGTAATGAATAGTAATAACTACTTTCTTCTCGTAAAGAATAGCAATAAATTCTTCTTCTCGTAATGAATAGCAATGACTACTTTCTTCTCGTAAAGAATGGCAGTAACTACTTTCTTCTCGTAATGAATAGCAATAACTACTTTCTTCTCCTAATGAATAGCAATAACTACTTTCTTCTCGTAGTGAATAGCAATAACAACTTCGTCTCGTAGTGAATAGCAATAACTACTTTCTTCTCGTAAAGAATAGCAATAACTACTTTCTTCTCGTAGTGAATAGCAATAACAACTTCGTCTCGTAGTAAATAGCAATACCTACATTCTTCTCGTAAAGAATAGCAATAACTACTTTCTTCTCGTAATGAATATCAATAACTACTTTCTTCTCGTAGTGATTAACAACTTCGTCTCGTAGTGAATAGCAATAACTACTTTCTTCTCGTAAAGAATAGCAATAACTATTTTCTTCTCGTAATGAATATCAATAACTACTTTTTTCTCGTAATGAATAGCAATAACTACTTTCTTCTCGTAGTGAATAACAACTTCGTCTCCTAGTGAATAGCAATAACTACTTTCTTCTCGTAAAGAATAGCAATAACTACTTTTTTGTCGTAATGAATAGCAATAACTACTTTCTTCTCGTAATGAACAACAATTACTACTTTCTTTCTTCTAATGAATAGCAATAACTACTTTCTTCTCGTAATGAATAGAAATAACTACTTTCTTCTCGTAATGAATAGCAATAACTACTTTCTTCTCGTAAAGAATAGCAATAACTACTTCTTCTCGTAATGAATAGCAATAACTACTTTTTTCTCGTAGTGAATAGCAATAACTACTTTCTTCTCGTAATGAAAAGCAATAACTACCTTCTTCTCATAAAGAATAGCAATAACTTCTTTCTTGACGTAGTGAATAGCAATAACTACTTTCTTCTCGTAATGAATAGCAATAACAGCTTTCTTTTCGTAATGAATAGCAATAATTACTTTCTTCTCGTAATGAATAGCAATAACTACTTTCTTCTCGTAATGAATAGCAATAACTACTTTTTTTCTCGTGATGAATAGCAATAACTACTTTCTTTTCGTAATGAATAGCAATAACTACTTTCTTCTCGTAATGAATAGCAATAACTACTTTCTTCATGTAGTGAATAGCAATAACTACTTTGTTCTCGTAATGAATAGCAATAACTACCTTCTTCTCGTAATGAATAGCAATAACTACTTTCTTCTCGTAATGAATATCAATAACTACTTTCTTCTCGTAATGAATAGCAATAACTACTTTCTTCTCGTAATGAATAGCAATAAATACTTTCTTCTCGTAGTGAATAGAAATAACTACTTTCTTCTCGTAGTGAATAGCAATAACTACTTTCTTCTCGTAATGAAAAGCAATAGCTACTTTATTCTCGTAAAGAATAGCAATAACAACTTTCTTCTCGTAATGAATAGCAATAACTACTTTCTTCTCGTAAAGAATAGCAATAACAACTTTCTTCTCGTAATGAATAGCAATGACCACTTTCTTCTCGTAAAGAATAGCAATAACTTCTTTCTTCACGTAGTGAATAGCATTAACTACTTTCTTATCGTAACGAATAGCAATAACAACTTTCTTCTCGTAATGAATAGCAATAACAACTTTCTTCTCGTAATGAATAGCAATAACAACTTTCTTCTCGTAATGAACAGCAGTAACTACTTTCTTCTCGTAATGAATAGCAATAACTACTTTGTTCTCGTAATGAATAGCAATAACAACTTTCTTCTCGTAATGAACAGCAGTAACTACTTTCTTCTCGTAATGAATAGCAATAACAACTTTCTTCTCGTAATGAATAGCAATAACAACTTTCTTCTCGTAATGAACAGCAGTAACTACTTTGTTCTCGTAATGAATAGCAATAACTACTTTGTTCTCGTAATGAATAGCAATAACAACTTTCTTCTCGTAATGAACAGCAGTAACTACTTTCTTCTCGTAATGAATAGCAATAACTACTTTCTTCTCCTAATTAATAGCAATAACTACTTTCTTCTCGTAATGAATAGCAATATCTACTTTCTTCTAGTAATGAATAGCAATAATTACTTTCTTCTCGTAATTAATAGCAATAACTACTTTCTTCTCGTAATGAATAACAATAACTACCTTAATGAATAGCAATAACTACTTTCTTTTCGTAATGAATAGCAATAACTACTTTCTTCTCGTAATGATAAGAATAACTTCTTTCTTCTCGTAATGAATAGCAATAACTACTTTCTTGTCTTGAGTGTGGTATTTGCTTTCGGAGAACCGTCTTTTCTGTATGTAGGTTGGTAAGGGCTTGAGTTTTTCCATAAATACGGGATATACATAGATATAAATATGCTATACTCCTGACCTGCTGCAAACATAAATACTCATGGGATAGATAGATAACTTTATTCATCCAAAAGAAAAAAACATGTCTATGAGTTACAAAACAATTTAAATATGGCAAGCAAGCGATTGTATAAACATAATTTAAATATTTAAATATTTTCACAAACCAGTATAATTAGTATTATCAATTAATAAATAATACACTACTTTTACATATCATACACGCGATTATATAGACAATGTGTTCCCTTTCCCAAATACTGATGCATTCAAGCGATCAGTAAACAACTTGTCCCTCACTCACTACCACCCTTACTCACTCACTCAAGAATTTTGAAAAAAAAATAATGGGATATACATAGATATAAATATGCTATACACCTGACCTGTTGCAAAAGATGTACAAAAGTATTTCACCTTTTACGAGCTTTGCAGAGACTGAATTATTTAAACATTGAAATATTGAAAGAATCGTGAAAATGCAAACAATTTGTGTTTGAGGCTTATTTATCTGAAAGTATTTCAGAATTATCTCTAAACATACGATAGTATACTATAGTGTGTTTTTGGCTGGTTACGTTCTGTTAACAATTTCTAAGTGAAGTGTTCAAATATTGAATATCGCTTGTTCCAGTATGATAATGTCAACACCACTTTCAGGATTACTGGAACCAAACGAGTTCGTGAATTGTCGGATTGGCGGCAGCATTCTAAACGTTTTAATGTAATAAAAATAAACGTTTAACAAATTACAAAACCACTAGTGTTATATTGGTGGAGAAAAGGTGAGAGACGAATGGCATGACAGTGTTTATAGTAACTATCCCGCCAACAACAGACACATGTTACAATATATGTACACCGATTCTAAACCTACAGGCGACAAGGTATATATATATAACATACATATTTTGAGAATCCGAAGTCTGTAGACTCAATATAAACAGCTTTAACCAGATAGGCAAAACCCCAAAACTGGAGCGTCGAATTAAGTGTTACCAATTCATAATTAACTTCACGCATATTCAATCAAGCGTATTTTATGAACCCTTAAAACAACATATACTTTTAATCAATACACATTAGTATATGACCTGAACACCTGGATAGAGTTGTGATAATTGGTTTTTTGGGTAATGTTGCCGTTATTTGGTGGGTTATTTTCTTTAA
The DNA here is from genome assembly GCA_037043455.1 of Cyrtodaria siliqua. Taxonomy (NCBI): domain Eukaryota; kingdom Metazoa; phylum Mollusca; class Bivalvia; order Adapedonta; family Hiatellidae; genus Cyrtodaria; species Cyrtodaria siliqua. The sequence goes on along the minus strand of JAWPHD010001524.1, from coordinate 88,863 downwards.
CATATATTTAACTGTTTTCTGATTTTCCTTTTCAAATTCATTTTCAACTCTATTGTTATAATTTCAAACCGATAATCGCATACATGTTTCAGCCACAGTGAAGAATACTATAATTAATGTTGTAGTAACTTGTACCATCAAATCTGCTACGTTTCTCTCTCGTTGTGTTTGTTGCTTACAGGGGATCTCTTTTTCAGTATTTATTGTAGCCGATCCAGTTTGCATATGTTACTAGTAATATTGCTTACAGGGGATCTCTGTGTCAGTATTTATTGTAGCCAATCCAGTTTGCATATGTTACTAGTAATATGGCTTACAGGGGATCTCTTTTTCAGTATTTATTGTAGCCAATCCAGTTTGCATATGTTACTAGTAATATTGCTTACAGGGATCTCTTTTTCAGTATCTATTGTAGCCAATCCAGTTTGCATATGTTACTAGTAATATTGCTTACAGGTGATCTCTTTTTCAGTATTTATTGTAGCCAATCCAGTTTGCATATGTTACTAGTAATATTGTCATATTTAAAGTAGCTATCCCGCCAACAACAGCCACATTTTACAACATATGTACACCGTTTCTTCACCTACGAACGGCGAGGTATATGTTTTGAGAAACCAAACTCTCTATTAAGTTATCGGTGGTACATTTTCAATTTCTTTTGTTTTCTTACTTAATTTTCGATTCGGTGGTTCCACTACTCCGGCCGATAAAAGGCTCTGGGTATTGTTTAACCACTCATAGGATATGTTGTCTGCTTTTAAATTTAGTATTTTGGCTGTTACTTGTGATATGCAGGATTCATAACCGCTGCTCCCAAATAAATTCCATTTTGTTTATTTCGCTCTTCGGGGCATAGTATTTTGTTAGATACTGGGACCATACGCCGCTGGACATGGGGGAGGACAATCTCTATGTCCACCGCCATATGCATGCTATCTTCGGGATGGTTAAAATGATGTATATTAAATTCTGCTCAACCCGTGGCTAGAGGTCGTGAGCGGTGGCTAGCATATTTCACTACCGGTCATGAACAGTCTCCATCAAACCGAGACTGCAATCTTTTGTATGTGTCGTGTTCGGCCTCTTTCCAAAGGTCCATTATCATACTCTTTTCTATAGACACAATATAAACCGCTTTAACCAACCTCCTAAACTGGAGCGTCGGATTATGAGTTACCATAATTCATTTTACGCATATTCAATCACAAGTATTTTAAAAAAACACTTGACTGTAACTATACTTTTAAAAGGCACGTATACTCAGCAAAAAAAAACACGTCCCTCTTTTAAGCTGTGATTTGATTAGGATTGAATTTGTTACACTTTGTACACCAATCTAGATACAATTTCATCATTTTATACTTATCACTCAATCATTCTGATCAATATTAATAATCATCATAACCAAAGTTTGTCTGTTGCTGCTAAAACATGTTTGATTCAAATTGCGAAATCACTATATTTGTATTATAAAGGGAGGTACTCTGAAAATATTCGTTCTTGAAAGCTGTTTGGCGCAAAAATGAGTGAAAAGATTAGCGTCTTTTCTCTGTTTTTGTGGTGATGAGGTCATTCTCTGTTTATTTCAATATAACAAAACTGTGTTTTAACCACAAGACGCGGAAATGCTGTTTAAACCAAATCAAGGGGAATAAGTTTGCCCACGAGTTTGATTCAACGAAAATTGTTTTCATGACAATGCTGGCCTTTACCTTTGCATATAAGATTAAATAAAATATAATTTCATTGTGTCTAAATCTATGGGTAAAGTTGGGGACGTTTCTATTTTTGTTCAGTATATATTGTAACATTTCTGCAATACAATATTATTAAAGTAACTTCTAGAGCTCACTTACGACCAAAACCTCTTAAAATAGGTCACATAAAAAATACAATGATCCGCTATTCACTCATTCGCAACAAGCCAATATATAAGAATATATAGCCCTTCAGCTATGATTTATGTATAAATGTCAGCTACAATGTATCTTTAAATGTAAACAATAAAACAAATCAAAGCAACTTCCTTAACACGACAAAAAAAATAATCCCTAGAACACTGAACGCATTTTACAGTTATGACTGTTATTCAAACACAAATCTGGTTCCTCGTACAAATCCCGCATTCGCAACATCTCGCACACTTACTCGAATATATTACACAGGTTTCCATATTGGTTACGTCATCGCGTCGACCATATTTGTTAACATAGCAACAGTGGACTATTTTCTGTGCCGTTGCCTTCCGGCTAACAGAATGTGCAGATGTTGAACATACCGACGCGCCACGATACCCACGAGGCGGGATCCCCCGAAGAATGACGGGATTGGCCGAGCATTCTTGACAAATCGCCTACCAACATTGGGATATTTTATATTGATATAAACTCCAACCTCATAGTGAATTATATATAAATGCTTTCCCTCGGGATGGGAAATTAGACAATTAATTTGTTACAATTTCTCATTTCGCTCATTTGACCGCCTCCCACCCGTACCCGGTCAGGAATATGACACGACAGACTGAGTACAAACACTGTATTCAACTGAAAACACTTGTCGTTCATTTATGTTTATCGATTATACGCTGCATTTATCGATTTTTCTGCGCTTATCGTGGCGGTATGCGAGAGGCCTCGATGTACGATACACCCATCTATATTGCAAACAGACATTATATATCCTTGTTTTACTGTGTATTTTTTTACATATTTTGCATTGCCAGAAAGCCATATGAATAACCTTTTCAATGGTGTAATTTTATTCCAAATAACGGTTAAATAAATAGGCAAAATCTCGAGTTAGAACGGAAATGTATCGCTTTTCTTTCCATTTCTTAAAGCGTTTACTCGCATCACCATGTGTTTATTGTTTGGTCATCAAACATTTATTGTTTAATAAATATATAAATAATATGCATAGTTAGAAAGCCAAATAAATAACCTTTCTAATGGTGTAATTTTATTCCAAATAACGCTTAAATAAATCGGTAAATGCTCCAGTTTGGAAGGAAATATAACTCATTTTTTCTTTTCTTAAAGCGCTTACGCTTACATCGCCGTGTGTTTATTGTTTTGGTCATCAAAAATATACATGTATTGTTTAATGAATATTTACATAAGATGCATGGTTAGAAAGCCAAATAAATAACCTTTCTATTGATTGATGTTTTATTTTCGAACAATTCTTCAAAGGTTAAAAGAACGAGGAGAAACAAAATAAAAGCGCTGCCGCAATTATCAAGCGGTTAATTTTGTCAGTATAGATCATGTTTGTGAGGATAACAATACAGTACATTTAAATGATTTACTAAGCGAGCAAAAATAAATTATCTCTTTAACTTTTCTATAGAACAACTGGTAAAACCTCGACTGCATTGTGTGAACAATTAAGAATGGTGTGATTAATGTATTCTATTAGCATAACAATCGATTGAGTAATTCACAAACACGCATGTATCAATAAAAGAAATATAATGACACCGGCAAACGTTTTAATGATAATTCGAACAAAACAGTATTCGTGTTTTTTGTTTTCTTCTCGGTTTAAAGTTCGGCTGATTTAGTATTTTAATCAGTTAAACTTGTTGACAAAATCGAAATGCAATGATTGTAAAATGCTCTAATTTCCAAGTTAGTTGCTGCAAAACGTAATTGTCACAATTTGCGTGGGTTTTTCGTGTTTTTAGCAAATTTAAAACAAACAAACAAAAGACTGCACGAACGTCGGCCATCTTTTTTCATCGCAATTTCACCCTTCCTGATTTGAGAACAAAACACTAAATTATAAAAAAGCATTTAAAAACACGAATAATCCACGCATATCGTGAAAAGGATACTTACAATTACGTTTTGCAGCAACTAACCATGTTGTTTATAATGTCAACAACCATAAAACGCGATAAATCATGGAGCGAAATCTCATTCAATTTTCTAAAACATGGCGGCTAAAGTCAACATGAATGACCGAGGTATTCCGAATGAGTGGATGACAGGTGTTTGGAACACTTCTGTCAGAGACCGTCCCTTTAATTATCATCCCAGATAGGACTGAAAGATTTATTAAAAGTTTAACCCCATGTCCCACACATAGTCCCACCACGCACAGATACATGTACATGTACATACATCTCCGCTGTGAGAAAGTGTCGATTCTAACGGACGTGGGGGAGTGGGAGGGGAATACACTAATACTGGTTCGATCGAGGAAAAAGTTGGTGGTCTGCATTCACTTCTAAAAGTCGACTCTAATAAATAGCCTAAAATGTGCTGAAATGATGTAAAACATCACTCAAACAAAAACCACATGGAGACTGTAAATAACCAAGGGTTAATGCGCCGTAAAACAGTAGTTCAATACGCTCGGTTTACACAATAACACGTACTATCAGACATGCATAGATTATTATTTATTATTAACAAATTCCTAAACGTTTGTGTGCAACGATCTTGCTTTTATCGCACTCATGAAATTGTCTCACTGGTGCCACTCCTCTTGCTACTTGATCTGGATCTGCGATGGTCATCAGCCGTCTGTTTGCTTTGCGATTAGCCCTCTTGGCGTCAAACGGATGATTTCTAAAAAAAATGTGTTACGTTATTGTAAAAACAAAACATTTTAAAAATAGTACATGGGACTGTATTAAAGGAACACACGGTAATTTTGAAGATTTTGTCAAGCATTAAAATAAGTGTCTCGATTTATTAATTCGGTGGGATCGACCATCATACTGAGTCAGATTTATGAATTTTATTTGTCAGAGAAAAGCTTTAATCAAATAGAAGCTCTTAAAATGAAGTTTTCATATGTATAAACAAAATCAATACGCCTAACAGTTAAGCAATACGACGTACAGTTCAGTACACAATAAGTGCACTTGTTCGTACACTAGCCTTTCAACATAAACGTGACTCTGAAGAATTTAGACAAACATAACGGTAAACAAATGTTTAAATGTTATTTGTTGATAACAAAACACTGTCATGTTTGATTTGCTGTGGAAATAAACCAAGACTGTATTTTCTAGTAATTAGCAGGTTTATGAATAGACAAAATACGTGAAAAAGTCTTACTATACCTTTTCAGTTGTAGCAAAGACGTGTATTCGTTAAAAAATTGATTTTCTTCTGCTCGTTGACGTTTATCTTCCTGATTTTGTATATGTTCACCGATTTAGTGGTAGCTATATTCGGTGTACCATTACACACGGTGATAACATATAGTGTAATCATGTTGAAATGTATCCGCATTGTCTGATAAATGTATAGATCTCAACTGATTAATTTCCGACTTAAATGAAGACACTAGACTATAAAGTATCTCGTATAATCGATGACGACTGTTTTTTGTGTTTCTAAGATTTATTATATTTGTCTGAAACTTAAGGCAGAATTGTGAGTGGACTATAAATTTGTTATCATATTCTAGAATATGCGCCCTGTGAGACGTATTAATAGGTTGCAACCTATCAATGACGCAAAACCAATAATTCTAAAAGGGAAATAAGTTCACTGTTAAAAGCTCACGCTGGAGCAGACTCAATTATTATCATGTCCGATCGGACATATTTGTTGAATCTACGAATCTGTCAAGCGCTTTATGACTGGGAGGTAAGAATGATATTCATTTACTGGAATTATCCTATACATGTTAGATACATATGTTGTCTGAATTACACGTCAAGAACATTTTGATAACGATGTTGAGATAAAACTATACACCTAAGAAGCACACGAATGCACGTACGTTAGCACGCACGTACACGCATACTCAGCATATGCGTGTTGTAGGATTTAAAAAACTACCAAACGATGATAAATTAAAATATGCAAACTTTTAAACCGGTTTAATTTCATACGCCAGCAAACTCCGTTTTCGCTTCTTTGTGAAGGGGCTGGATGGTGTATGAAAGTAAATACTTGGACCACGTAATGGAAAGCTTATATTAGCGGTATTTTATAAGGGATATTTCGACAATAAAAGACGTTTAAAAACATGTTCTTACTGAAGAAATGTGATAACCTGTTTAAAATTACCTATTAAATATTGTGATTTTACAATATGGAAACTTTTTAAGACGAAATTAAGGTTTAATTGCATACCCAAGCCATCCCCGTTTTCGCTTCAGAAGGGGTTGGATGGGGTATGAAAGTTAATACTCGGACCACGTAATATGATATCACAAAACAGAGAAAATATAATTAGAAAAAAAAACGTTCGGAATAAATTAGCAACAAACTGATGTTGTTAAAATAAAAGAACAACTCACTGGACGATCATCGAGGTGGATGTTGGGTGATGTAACTGCCCTTGACACGTAATACAGGAACATAGCATTTATATATATACACAAAACAATAGCTCTCCATTGCGCTTCAGTGTAGTCTGACCATGTTTAAAATCCTGTAGAAAAAACACAAACCTTATAAGAATACTGGGAAACTACTTCTTTATAAGGCTAAACGTGTCTGCTATTAAACATAAGCAACATTTCCGTTACAGACTAATAGATAACAGGTATCTGCACTAGAAAAAGGCTGAAGACGGCTAAAATGATTATTTATAATCCTTATATGGGTTTTGTATTTGTCTATGGTTACAGACTGTGACTTATGTAGTTGGCGATATGCATGCTTTATAACTTGAATTCATAGAAAACTTGTCTAAACATCTTGAATGATATAAACACATATTTTGGAATGTTCAAAGGTTACCGTTTCTCCTGTAGATTTGACGTTTTCGTAGATCAGTCTACTCAGTATAGAATGCGATAATGTTTCCGGGATCTTTATGTACCCGGGATGTCTACGGGTAGAATGAAATCTTAAGTGCAACTGAATCAAATCGCAAGTATTGGAATGGTATAAGTGCAACTCTTTAAAAGTATTTATTGAATCCATGAAGATAAAACGACAAAGTTTAACGTTTTATCGGTTTTATTTATAATGACAAAAGGAAGCGAACAAGAAGCCAATCAGCTTGTTCACACTGTCTCTTAAAATGATTTTTAGTTATTTATCAACTTGCATTTGAATGATTACATCAGAAAATTAAATTCTGATGAAGGCTGTCAAGCCGAAACGTTAAAATGTCTGTGTTGTTAATTTGTTTAACTATCATTAAGCTATCAATAAGACTTGGCCAAGTTTCACAGGTAACACTATTAACGCACCCATTGCGTAGTTATTGCTTTTTATAAAACCAGCAACACTTATTTCAGCTTGATAACTCTCAGATTTTCATTAATTATACATTCTACATATTTTATCTCGATGTACATGGAGGATGAGCCTGGCATGTTCATGCCTGTTAGGCGCCATATAACCTTTCATGTGTTGGTGCGCCTTAAAACCCAATTCAATTCAATTCAGTTAATTATACAAACAATTGTTTGCATTCCTATTAGTTCACAGGCCCACAGTCAAGTTTATTTACTTATTGGTAGTTTTTTACGCTTCAGTAAAAACCTTGCTTGTCACTTCTACTTCCGAATACAGAGAGCGAGCACATCCGGTTGATTTGGAGTAAGTGAATCAGTTACCTTAATAAATATTAATGTTTGCCGCATTGATATAATATAAGCTGCTACATATTGGTATGTAATCTGTAAGTATGTTACTTATAAACTATTCGTTTAGTAACCTATATACACTCTTCAAAATAATTTAAGGACCACACAAAATAACAGTAATTAGTTGCCTAATCTTCAACTTTCTGGATTTCATATCCATAGAAAAGGTTAATACATTTGCGTCATCTAACAATTGTAAAAGAATACAACTAAACTTACAAATTGCAAAACGACAGTAAATCATTAAATAACAGCATTTTAAAAAATGACTCAATTCAAAACAATGTCCTTACATTATTTTTAGGAGTATACCATATACTAATGAAAACACGAACGTGAGATTTTATGTTTATTTTGAAAATAACCAGATTCTGTATTTAAAGAAGCAATTATATGGGTACGGTTGTATTCTTACAAAAGGAATATGTTCATCTAATTATAAAATCCATCTATCCTAGCCCCTAGACCCTATATCATACATGAGACACCGTCCGGTAACATTTAAAATCCTGACACAAAATTTCTTTGGCTCCATATACCTCACATAATACGCCAATGCTTTAAAGCGGTTAAAGGGTCACAAACAAAAATACATGTTAATGGTAAATGTTACATTGAATAACATGTGTTTGTCAGAAACATATTTTCAATATAGATTTTGTACTTCTGTCTGATATATTTTGAGCAATTCCGTGGTCGAGGGGTTAACAAGGTTTCTCACCTCTCACCGCTGCGGGTTTGAATCCCAATGGGAGCTCAATTGTAAATGAGGAAGTGTCGATTCTTATGGATGGCGTGGAGTATACAATACTGGTTCTACCCAGGAAAATTGGGATGATCTGCCTCTACCACCATAAATGGCAGTCAAAATGGACATACATAATAACTCACAGGCAAAACAATAAATGGCTCATACAAAGTTTCGTAGGTTTTATACCATTTTGATTAAAATCATTGTAAGTTATGTTTCAAAACCTAACATCAATCATGCGTCAAACGAATTATTTTAGATTAAAGTGCGATACATATTGCCACTAATACATGCCTTGTTAACACAACAAGCATATGCAACGTGAATGCATTCAGTTCGTGGCACTATATAGTCTGCATTTCCTTTTACGCTACGAGTTCATTTAACAATGGCCTAATAGAACTTTTTTTCCCTGAAGTAAGAAAACTTACTCCGCGAGTAGGGTTGAGAAACCAGCTACCAGGACTATCGCGGCGCAGAACGTGTTAACCTGGCCAATAGACCCCGACAAGCTTACTACTATTCCACTCTATGTTCAGAATTCCTCTAAAACGTATTCAGCCTCTCAAACTGTGGACCTCTTTAATAAGCCTCCTGTAGCACCCAAAGCTCTTGTGGCTTCCAAGCCTAACACTCCTTCAACTATATCCTTAACAACTCCTACACCTACTGCATCTACTTCATCTATTATAATTCGACGGACTCTGGTGCAACCAAGAGTCCATCAAATCCCACGAACTCTCCCACCACGCAGAACTTATGCCACGGACGTGACAGCAAGAAAAAAGAAAAAAGAAGACTCCCGGGTTAGGGAAGCAGTCAAAAGGATCGGATGATCCGATTGTACGGCACAACATAGTTGGAGACTTGGAGATAAAGGTTGATGATCCAGAACATCTGAAACTCCCAAAGTCTCCAAAGTCTACCAACCCAAAGGCCGTAAACTCGTACATCCGCCATCGTAATATCAAAATCAAATAAGGCCATTCAATGGAACTACCGAGGTTTAAAACCTAATTATAATGAAATCAGCTTACTTTTAAATAAACACAATCCTGTTGCATTTTGACTTCCAGAAACTTTCTTGAAGACTAGTGATAAGATATCTTTTAAAAACTCTTCATTGTAACTTTATTTGTGATACAAGCCGCTGGAGGAGTTTTGATTCTTGTGAATCGAAACATTCCTCACAGAATTCTTGCACTAAAATCGGATTTACAAGCTATCGCGGTAAGTGTTACGATGCACAGAGTTATAACAATGTATTTACATATTTGTCTGTGATTTGTATAGGAAATACTGAGAATAGAAAAACTATATCTACTCGTTTGCTCTACGGGGAAATATCTCCTTTTCCGTCAGTGACGGGAACGTCATTTTTCCGATTGTTTTACGGACGTCGTCGTCAGTTCCCGCCACTAGGCAATAACGATGACGGAAATTATCGAAGAGTTACGATTCCACTTGTTTTGTTTGTATGACGTAGCGTCGTCTTAGCGTTCTCGTGCAAACTGGTGTAAAAGGCGTGAATCATTAGAAATATTAATAAAATATCTTTTTAAATTATGTAATATATAGTTTAATAACCAGTGTTTTTTGAGATATTGAAAATATCACCCTCGGAAGAGAAATGGTCGCGATATAAGAACTCGTGCTCCGAACTCGTTCTTATATCGGGGCCATTTCTCTACCTCGGGAGATATGTCCAGTATCTCAAAAACACTGGTTATTAAACTCTATATGCTCCATATATTTACAACCTAGTTTTTCACTAGACCTTAAAGATCTAAATCACCTAGTTGCACAATTACCATCACTTTTTATACTCTTGGGTGATTTTAATGCACACAACTACATCTGGGATTGTAAAGATATAAACGATAAAGGCATGAAAGTTAAGGATTTCTTAGCCATAAAATAATATGTGTCTTTTTAATGATAACAAATCACATACTTATTTATATCCAGCTACAGGCTTTCATTCTTCCATTGATTTAACACTATGTGATCCAACTCTCTTGATGGAATTTTCGTGAAGTGCTGGTAACAACCTATGTGTAAGTGACACTTCCACATACTTGAAAATATCGGCCCTCCACTTCTCGAAAAAACGCAACGATAGAAACTTCGCAAAGCTTATTGGGATACGTTTCAATCTCTTTGTAAGGAACAATAAAAGCATTCCGTTTTCGAGGATGTTGAAGCCGCAACTACTCTTTTTACCAAAAACATACATGATATAGCTGATCAATCTATTCCAAAAACCTCGGCAAATCCAAAACGCCCACATAAAACATGGTACGATGATGACTGCAAAAAGGCAGTCAACGATCGTAAAGCTGCATTGAATGCTTTTAACTTGCGGCCAACTCAAAATAGTTTAGATATATTTAGAGTTTTCCGTGGGAAAGCTCGTCCTACTATTAATAGCAAGAATAAATCCTGGAGACTTAAGTCTCTAGGCTGAACTCTCGTTTATCTCTTAAGAAGACGTGGGACGTGGTCCGGAAAATAAACGGTAAAGGTAATTCTAGTTGTGTAAATCATCTTAAAACTGACATTGAAGATATTACACCTGTCAAAGATATTACAAACACTTTGGCAGAAACTTTTTCTAAAAACTCTTCTTCTGAACATTGTCAACCAAATTTTCTGAAAAATAAGAAACTAAAAGAACAAAAAAAGCTGAATTTCAAGTCGAAAAATTTGGAGAAATACAATAAAAACTCTGAAAGAACTTCGACCATCCCTTAAAAAGGCTCATTATACATCAGCTGGTCCTGATTATATCCATTATCAATTATTAAAACATTTACCTGAAACCTGTCTCTCTACACTTCCTGATATACTTAATAAGGTTTGGATGACAGGAAACATTCCCGATTCTTGGCGGAAAGCAATCGTTATTCCAGTCCCCAAACCTGGAAAGGATCATACGGACCCAATAAAGTATCGCCCTATTGCTTTAACGAGTTTTATATGTAAAACCATGGAATGAATGATTAATGAGAGACTCGTTTGGTACCTTGAATCCAACAAACTGATAACAAAGTATCGAAGTTAATTCCGGCGCCAACGAGGCACAACAGGCAATCTCATTCGATTGGAATCATTTATTAGGGAAGCTTTCGTAAAGAAAAAAACATCTAGTCGCTGTGTTTTTTTACTTGGAGAAAGCTTATGATACTGCATGTAAGTACTGTATCATGAATGATCTTTATGACCTTGGTCTTAGAGGCCGACTACAATTTTCTTTAGAGAATTCATCTAGATGATAAACAGTTTCGTGTCCGAATGAGTTCAACCCTCTGTGACATTCATGAACAGGAGATTGGTGTGCCACAGAGCAGCATACTCTCTGTCACCCTTTTTAATATAACAAAATAATAGTATAGTTAAATGCATCAATCCTGGTGTGGATTGCTCTCTATATGTTGACTTTGTTATACTGCCATAACTGTATTGCTTTTGAGAAAACTTACACAATGTCTCGATAAACTTTAGACCGGGTCGGATGAAAATCTAAATCTAAAACAAATTGTATGCACTTTTGTCAACTACGTAAACATCATGAAGACCCTCATCTAACACTGGATGGGTCACAAATACCAGTAGTGGATGAGACAAAATTCCTTGGTCTTATTTTCGACCGTAAATTAACGTTTATACCGCACCTTAAATACTTGAAGACTTAAAGCTCTTAATTTACTTAAAGTTCTTTCAAACAATAATTGGGGGGCAGATCGTAAAATACTTTTACAACTTTATAGATCTCTTATCAGTTCCAAGCTGGTTTTCGGCTAAATAGTATATGGATCGACTCGCAAGTCATACTTGCTGATGCTTGATCCTATACATAATCAAGGATTACGACTCGCCTTAGCTGCCTTTCGTACATCACCAGCCGAAAGTCTATATGTTGAAGCTAATGAACCATCCCGTCCTGTCTCATAGACAGGACAAATTAGCCCTTCAATAGCATTTAAATGACAATCTAACCCTCCAAACCCAAATTTTGATACTGTTTTTAATCCTAGTTATGAACCTCTTTTCGATCGAAAACCGAAGGTCATTCGACAATTTGGTCTTCGTATTAAACCAAAATTAAGAGACACTGAAATCGACCTAAATTTGATTGCCAAGTACAAAGTACCACAAATTCCACCGTGGACTTTGGAAACACCTACACTTATTAACATATATATTCGTAACTCTTGACAAGCCGCTTCGGATTCTCCATTCAATTAAACCGTTACTCGGAGAATGGCGTTCTTCTAGTAGACTTATTCATCGAGAAGTTGTTCTAGCCCGTTGCAGGATAGGGCATACACGTTATACTCGTTCATATTTATTACAAGGTGAGCAATTACCAGAATGTATGCCCTGCTTTGCACCGTTAACGGTCAAACACATCTTGTTGGAATGTGTAGACTTTGATTCTATGCGTCAAAGGTACTACACTGTTAATAATATGAAAGAGTTATTTGATACTATAGATTTTAGTCTTGTTTTAGATTTCCTGAAAGAAATATGTTGACTATATAAATAATTATAATATGTTCTTATATATATATTTCTTGTTTATATACCCGTTGACGGGCAATTGTTGATTGACATATATAGTTTATATTACTACTATATCACCCCTTAATTGTAAATGGTTTTATCTTTATATATTTACATTAATTTTTAATTACTACTTCATTTCCTCATCTTTCATCAGTTTTTGTGCACAATATGACCTATTTATGTGTCGACGTGCCGTAAAATACAATTGATTCATTCATTCCAATACCGCTGTTTTTGTTGATACTTCAGAAACTTGTATGTTCAACAAAATCAATTCAGCTTATGTCGAGCGTCTTATTCTTAAGAATGTTGGCTGGGCAAGTTTTGACATCTTCAAGTCTAAACATTTTGTTTTTTAAATCATAGTTTTATTTGACAGCAGAATTGTTTCATTTTTTCCATTCTAGTAGATATGGATATAATGTAGGATTTAAGATGGTTACATACCAAATTTTAAGCAAATATTATGTTTTCATATTTTTTCCGTCATTTGTGATCATTTTTTGTTGTCAACAAAATAGGGGTATGGGTAGCTCTGAATAGAATTTATCCTCTTGCTATAGAATAAATCTGATTTTTGTTTTTCAGTAGTGAAATACATATATAAAAGTAGATACTGAGCTAATTTTATTTTCGATCTCCATGTCAATATTGTGTGTACAGTATTTTACATTGAAAATGTCAAAATAACTCCAAAATGGGTGTAATTTAAAGACTTTTTTATATAAAATTATTAGAAGCCTGGTGACCTATATACTTTTTTACTTGTTTTGAAAGAAATGTCATAGGACCTTGACATATACAAGTTTTAAAAAAAGCTGATCATTAGAACATATTATTTTATCTTTAATTAATTTTTCGGTTAAAACAAAAGTGGGTCGGGTACGGTCCATATAAGTTTGCTTTTTAAAGTAAAAAGACGAACGAGGATTACAATTACTTTTGTATGGTTTGAAAGATATGTATATATGTAATCGAAAATGAATTGTTGTTTTTCAATAAACGTAATGTTATGAAAACAATTGTGAAAATGTTCTAAGACAATATTTTTCCTCTTTTTAGTAAAATGTTAAAGTTAGAAATATGTGCCGTCTTCAATGACGTCTAGTCGGGAAAAAAGTGTGGTGACATAGCCTTGTTTTGATAATTTTGAATCTAAATTATACCAAAGAAGCTTTAAATATGAATTTAAAAAAAATCTCATCACTACGTCCTTTCCAAGCCAACCTCCTTAAATCTGTCAATTAGTGAAATTATATTATGCAAGATACTTCAGTATTTCATAATCAGTCATGACGTTATATATTTTTATTTCTTTATTTCTTTTTTATATATTTTTTTATTTATTTTTATTTTTTAATTTTTGTTTTTGAAAAAAGAAAAGTAATGGTTGAGTGTTTTTCTTCAACCTTAATGTGCTTCATTATCTTTTTTAAATAACGACTAAATCAAGACATTTAAACGATTGCGATATCGTAATTAAACTATTCATAGCTATTACAAATAAACTCCCCATAGGGCCATATAAGGTCGTAAACACATTAAAGGTTACCAATCATTTTAATTTGATTAAAACGCAGATCTATAATCGTTTCTCTTAATGCATTTAGAATGAAAGTGAAATTGATTTGTCTTGTATTGTATTGTCTTGGGAATATAGTAGATAAATATAGGTAAAACTACTCGGAGCTGATTGTTTCTTAATGAGACGGTATTCAAGTTTTAATCTAACCGGGTTTATTAAAATACTCAATGTTGATTAATTATCGAGGAGGTCTTAAATAACTGTACAATACCTTTGATGTCAGATGTAAAACAACAACGCAATGAAATGCGTTATTTTAAATGACGCTACGTTCCAAAAACACACATATAGGATGAAGCTGTATATTCTTCTCGTTTGCTGTTGAGAGATAGGCATACAATGTAAGTTGTGAGAATTTGTTTGTATTTTGTGCAATATTTCGATAAATTGTGTATCATGATACATAAAACTCCATGTAAGATAAGAAATAAAATATTTTTCAGCGGGTTTATATCAAAATCTGGTGTTTGTGACTTGATATACATCAAAACCGCGGGTCTGCGGCCCTTGGTATCGATGAATTCAAGTCTGTCCAAGTCTCGCCCACCATGTGGGACAATATTAACCCGTTGTAAATATTTTAGAGACGTTATGACGACGTCTGTTAGTAAATTGATTGTTAAGTCGTATTTTTAAAAGCAACAAAACAAGCAAATTAAAAATATTAGTCTTTAAATCTACGCTAATTTCGAACACATTTAAATAATTAAAATGAAGATAAAGCTGCATAATGACTCGATTTGATGTTGAGAGATGGACACGAAGCAAACGCTAATAAGTACATCACAAAGTTGCTCGTGTATATATAAATACAATAAAACCAATAGCATAGAAAGCCACAAAGAATGTACTCAATGACATGGCAGAAGCCAGAGAAACAAGAGAATAAACCATTGAAAGACAAGACTGCAGACAAACATCAAACGTAACCGTCCTTTTGAGCTTTAGGTAGACGTCATCATAGGGTCCATAGCCAACGTAACCGTCCTTTTGAGCTTTAGGTAGACGTCATCATAGGGTCCACAGCCTGTCCGCTCATCGCACAATCAAACTGGAAAGCATATTGGCTGTGATAAACATCGTAACCGCAAGCCTACTTCGCTTGGTATCAATGATTTTCAATTTCCGACCACCAGGTATTAATCTGACATAATTTCATTTTGAAATTAATTAAATCTTTGAAGGATGATTACATTTTATATAAGATGTTCAGATATATTGAATTGAAAGTTTGTTTAGGACAGTATTATCAGACTGATTGAATTAAGTTCACTCCTGGCATTTCACTGTATCATGTCTTGACAAAATAAAACTGATCTAAAATATTAAACAGACATTTATTATCAGATAGCAATAGATTGCAAAGTCAGATCCCATTTAATTGAAATAATGCGGAATTCATGTCAATATTTTAATATTGATGCAAATATAACAAGAGATGTTTGTGAAACATATATACCCACGAACGCCAACCCTCCCCCTCCCCAAATTCAAAGACCATGACACAAACATTCCTGCTAAGTTTCGAATGCCAGCTGTTCTTGAGTTATCGCGAAGACAACCAATTTTAGTGATTTTTTACACGTTTTGTTACCATGGCAACAACATTTCTTATGTGACAGGGTCTTTCCCAGGTGCTTTAAGCACAGTAGGGTCGCTATACCCGATTTCCAAATACCCATGGTGACTACAAAGCTGCCGTTGTGCTTTGATTTTATCAGACAGCCTCTGATTTTGAACAGATAAACTAGTTTGACTAGTAATCACTGTGTCCATCCAGTGTACGCAATATTCGGTTTGTTTTAGGAGTGTACGGTTTGTTAGAGTTTTTGTACGGCTTGTTGGAGCACATTTTAAGACAAAAGATGAATCATGGCAACAAGTTTTTCTTCTTATTATCTTCTTCTAATGTAATTCATTGTATAACTTCAAATTCTATAATGTCTGTCTTTTATGCTTGCACATTGTTTTCCAAACAGGGGACATATTTTGTGTTAAGTCCTACAGGGATTGTATGACATTCATTGATCCAGTTTTTCCTTAACCTGTTTTAATGGGATGACAGTAGGGTAAGTGTGAGGTTTGGTGCACCCAGAACCGGTTTACACCCCCAAAGGCCTACTTTGCCACTGACCGTTCCAAGGCGGTAGCCCTGTTGTCAACCATTTTGTGTTTGTGATGTCGTTTGCATTTATTATTGCTTTTGCCTTCTTGTTTGACTGTTTGCGTGTTTGTTTCTGTGTTTTGTGGTTGACTGTCTTCCTTGAATGCTACTTTCCCTGTCCGATCTTTTTATATTTCTTTTAATAACTTGTTGCCGTTGATTTTGCATTTTATTTTGGAAAAAGTAATAACTTATTATTCGCTGGAATATAGCCATCAGTGGTTTGATATATAGTAGATTGGACATTATGCGTGATTATTGTTTTTTAAAAAAAGGAAAACATTATGAAGATAGAACGCAAGTTAACTATTAATGAGGACATCATTTTTGTAAGGTGTACGCTTTGTTGGGATAACGAACATTGTCAGGAGTTCAATTTGTTGGAGTAGGGATGTACGCCTTTACGTTTTAGTGCTCTTATCCCTTGAACTTGTTGGATCGAAATGGATTTCGCAAAATATTCTATCAGTCATCACCGTTTTGTTTTATTATGCTTATGCCATTTTATGTTGTCCGTCGTCCGTCTGTCCGTCGTCCGATCGTGTTGATCTCAACATTCTAGCGCGTTAATTTTGTATCTGATCTTTACCAAACTTGGTCAGAGTCGTAATATTGATGAAAGGTCAGACGAGTTCAAAACGCATCAATGGTGCAATGTGACCGTGATAGTGAATCAGTTGCATAACACCCTTATCACATATTTTGCACGTAAACCGGAACTTGTCTGCATGGACTTTATTAATGTGTAGTTTACAACTATATGTTGGGTTCAAGTTTTTTTTAAATGGTTTTAAAATCAGGAGTTAAAGAATACCACTTTCAATATATATATATATAACAATGGGCATCCTTTTTTTTTGGCTCAAGGGTGTTATAAGTCCCATCGAAGTACATTTAGGGACGAAATTTGTGACACAAATTAAATGAAAATAACCATGGGGTAAAATATCATGTACATGATTAATATAAACATGCAGCATGGATCGTCATACAAACTCTTGAACACCATACCAACATTTTACAAAACGGATTGGATTGCCTAATTTGCATATTCTTCATCCAAATAATTATCTTTTATTTCAAAATTATTTAATAGTTTGTGCTAAAAGACTGAAAATAAACCATAATTTTACTTTTTTAATTAGAATCAAATTTAATCTTAACTTCATTCAATAAAGGGTGGTAATTTAAAAAATCGTTTTAAATTAATATTTTTTATTTAGGTTTAAATATAGAAACATCAAAACATACAATCAAAAAAATGTAGACAAGTTAACATTTGTTAATGGTTTGGTTTTTATTGCATGGCTAGGTTGTAAACTCAAAATAGTTTTAAAAAATAACGAGTAACTTTTAGTGATTTTCTTTACAAGTTTTGTTACCAATGCTACCACATTTTTTATGCAAATCAACCCAAAATGAGAGGGGCACAACTACACCATGACACAAATAGTCTTGCCAAGTTTCGAGTTTGTAGTACAAGCTGTTCTTGAGTTATGCGAATCTATCCAAAAAGGGAGGTACACAACTACACCATGACACAAACATTCTTGTCAAGTTTTCGCGTTTGTAGTGCCAGCTGTTCTTGAGTTATCGCGAAGACAAGCACTTTTTGTGACTTTTTTACAAGTTTTGTTACCATGGCAACCACATTTCTTAAGCGAATCTACCCAAAAGGGGAGGTGCTCAAGTACACCATGACACAAATACTCCTGCCACGTTTCCAGTTTGTAGCTCCAGTTGTTCTGGAGTTATTGCGAAGACAAACAATTTTTAGTGATTTAATAGATGTTTTGTTACCATGCATTTCTTATGCGAATCTTCCCAAAAGGGAAGGTGCACAACTAAACCATGATACAAACAATCCTGCCAAGTTTCCAGTTTGTAGTGACAGCTGTTCTTGAGCTATCGCGAAGACAAAATTTCGGGACGGACCGACCCACCGAAATTTGCAAAGCAATATGCCCCAAGTCCCTTCTTCGAAGGGGGCATACTAAGATGTTACAAAACGGCAATGGCATGCCTTGCCTGGTTATAGCCGCGACTCATAATATATTGGCACGAGAGCTTTAGCCCGAGTGACAATATATTATGAGGAGTGCCAATAACCACTTACGGCATTTTTTATTATATATCTGTTAGAGATAAAACTCATTATAAGATATCTGTTACAATTTTACTGACATATTTAAATTCGTTAGATTTTCTAAAGAATCAAATTTACCATGGGCGTATTCAGGTGAGGGGTGTGTGGGGGGAGGTGGGGGGAGGGGTCGGAGCCGGCTCCCCCAGCTATATTCCAACACAATAACACACGCCAGTGATGTCTAAACGTTTTCTATAATATAATTCAGCACGTACATACTTTCGAAATAGTTGTTACTATATACAATTATACATAATAAAGCAATAATCATGTTGTTTTCACGTTCTATCTGAAGTAAAATAAAATAAAACAACCAGAAGGTTTTTCCCCTATATGATCAACTATTTTATTAGGTTAAACAAGGCAAATTCTGTAGACACACTTGATATATTGTCATTTGGAATATTATTGTTTTCTTATTACATACATAGCTCGTCTTAGATTAAGTCAATTCTTCTCATTACATTCAGTTCATGACGGAGGCACTATTTATCTACGCGGAGGCATATCATTTGAATGCTGTTCGGCTGCCACTTTTTATCTCTCAGAGCTATTTTTAGCTCAGAAAGCTATTTTTAGTCAGAAATAACGCCAGCATAACATTCTGTTAACATTGCAGCGGGGAGTTTGATTCAAGTCGCACAATTCTCTTTCTCTGACGTCAATACTATTCTTGACGTCATATACGTTCAAAACAAATGTGACGTTTACCCGAGTTATTGCTGCAGGGCAAACGCTGTTCCAACCGGTTATTATGCACGCTTCCGGTTTAGAGCTCCGATTGCATTTTTCCCCCTATATCAATGTGTTACTATTTATAGTAAGGTACGAAATACGCTGGCGCCTAAATGGTATACGATATTACATGGAGAGTTCTGACAGGAAGGCAATTCATTATTAAATGCGGAATCACACTTTAACATGATTGCGCAATTCAGTCTACTAGTTTAATATGGAAGTTCCTATAATATAATTCAGCACGTGCATACTATACTGAGAAAAATAACACATACAACGTATGACCCTAAATAACTAGTCCATATATGGTTGTTTAGAGGCAATGTTAATTTACACGTCCGACAAGATTATATATTTATGGATTCATCTAGAATTGCTTTAAAATATGTTAAGTTATTTTGCCTCTTAATAAATGGTAGTTTGTATACCATTTTCTAAAGAAGCGTTGTAGTTCAGTGGATAGAGCACTTGACTAGAAATCAGAAGGGCATGTGTTCGAGTCCCGAAAGAGGCAATTTGTTTTCTTCTGTAAATTATAATGTTACCTGTGTACAGGTATTCTGTGCACTGGTCGATACACTGTCTGTACAATAAATGATGTCCTGCCGTATTTTTGCTCGCTTAAAGCTACAGAGTCTCTTTTTTAACTGGTAATAACTCATGAATATGAATGAGTCACGTGTGAAGTAGTTTCAAATCAACGAACACCCCAATAGTCGGTAAATAAGGCAGAAATCGATTTGTAAAATATCACATCAATTTGTTTTTAGCCTTCGTACAGGTAACATTGATAAATATACGACTTCAGAATATATGTGATAAAAAAGTACTTGCCCGGAATGGGATTTGAACCACAGCCGTTGCGCTTCTAAGTATTGATAGTCGTACGTTTAACCACTAGCCCAAGGCTACTTAGCATTATTAACACTAAATAGGCATTACGTAATAACTAGCGCGCACACAAACTCATCAAGCGCTAAATAACAAGTCTAGATATGGTTGTTTTGAGGCGGAATACTAGTTTCATATTGATAAAATATAGTATTACACCAGGCAATGTTAATTTACACGTCCGACAAGATGGACTATATATTTATGGATTCATCTTGAGCTGCCTTCAAATATTTTGCCTCATAAGTCCGTCCAGTCCCGAAGGAGGTAAGTTCTTTTTTCTTCTGTAAATCATAATGCTACCTGTGTACAGGTACGATATGCACTGGGCGATGTCTACACAATAAATGATGTCCTGCCTTATATTTACTCGCTTAAATACCCGATTTTGACAGGAGCTGGTTAACGTGAAATTACAAATATAGACATGCTCACAAAGAAGAAATCGATTGATATAGAGACTCTGTAGCTTTAAGCTAACCAGTTGGATGTATCGGTACTCTTGGCTTCACCAATCTTTGTGCTGAGGTGAATTGTCCTCTTCATTGAAATGTTATTTGCCCATTTAATTGTGTTTGTGTTAATACAATGCGAACTTACAATGGGTGCTGCAGTTTCTAAAGGACCATTTTTCTTATTTCTAGGATATTGTTTTTTTATATTTTTATGTTCATGATCATCTTTGTGTTTTATTAAGTATGTTGCCTATAAATGCTGTCTAGTTTTTTAGACTGTAGCCTGGAGAGATTTTCTGATTTTCTGGATGCCAAAAATAGAGATTTGGTGCAC
This sequence comes from Cyrtodaria siliqua, assembly GCA_037043455.1. Lineage (NCBI taxonomy): Eukaryota > Metazoa > Mollusca > Bivalvia > Adapedonta > Hiatellidae > Cyrtodaria > Cyrtodaria siliqua. The sequence continues at coordinate 67,657 of JAWPHD010001524.1, read as the reverse complement.
CATATAAACTAATCCCCCCACACACACCGCTCACACCCCTCACACCCCTCACACACGCACACACACACACACACACACACACACACACACACACACAAACACACACACACACACACGCACACACACACACACCATACCACCACACACAACCACCTAGTAGCTCTTTACCACTGAACGTTGCAGGCGATGCCTCTGTTGTCAACCCTTGTGTGTGGTGTTGCGTACTGTGCTTCTGTTCATCCATATACTCGTTGTTTGTTTTGAAGGTGTGTTTTCGGGTGGCTGAGTTTTATGAATGCTGCATTTCCTGTTCGACGTTCGATCTACTTCAGTTATACAATTAAAACTTTAAATTGTTCACTTGTAAAGACATTTTAATAAAAGTGTTTGCCTATTGCATTTATGGTAACTGCTGCGTTTCTGATTGTCATTTTTGAACAAATTTAATGCATTTTAATTGAAGTGTATTCCTTCCTAAGCTGATTTAACATTTTAAAAAATGTTGACTTGTTAGTTAATTTAAATGTCAAGATTTTATCCGCACTTCTTAAAACTTTTAGCTGACAAGTGATATGGCTTATAACGTTCACAGTATAAGGTATACAACAAAGAAACTTTGCACACATCTTAATCATGATCCAATAAACACATCTAACATCAGAATGGTCGGAGATCGTGTAATTCGAGGGCGCCATTAGAATAAATAAGGAAATGTTGTGACAGATGTTGATGTAGGATCTCATACTTGAAAGGGTTCATGAAATTGGCAACAAGTCTTTGTTAAATGTCAAGTCACTAACGTTTGTTTAGTTTTGTGTGGGCGGCCGTAAAAAGTCGCTCCGACTACAAATCACTAGTGTTATTACTTACTGGTCCTTTGGGATCATCTAGCCCAATCTTTGTGACTTTAAAGTAGAATATCGCTTTAGCTTTTTCTAGGAGGCGTGAAACGTGTAGCAGTTCACATACCTCTCATGAACAGACTCAATAAAACGGAGTCTCTTTTTTGTGTTTGTTTCTTCCAAGGGATCCCATTTTCAGAATGTATTGATGAGTTATAAAGCAGGGCAATATTTTCATTATCAAATAGTGGTGACCTTGACCTTGAACCTATCGACTTCTACATCTGTAAAGGGCATCCTCTCATTGTGGACAATCTCATGAGTGCGGCTAAACGTCTTGAAGAGTTATATAGTAAACAAGTGGTTGTGTCTATTGGCTGGTAGACAGACGCCCGGCCGGGAAGACTGAATAGAATCCATTATGCACCCACTAAACTTTGTTTTGAGTGGGTATAATTAAGATAATTTTGTTCCATAATCATACAGTTGCAACTTACATTTAGCTATGCTTCTCTCAAACAATGCTCTAATCTGCCATGCCAGTTTTATGTGACATTATCATTTACGATGTTTCAGCATTCAGAGTATTACCTATCGCTCACAATCATTTTGAATTACGCAAGCTTCAGAAATTGAAGGTTTTCACTAATTCAAAAAACAATACGAGCACAATTCAGTAAGTGTTTATATCTTCATGTGCTAGTCTATGTTCTTGAAATGTTATATCTCTACAAAACGAATATTTTATTATGTAAAATAACGTCTAGTTTGGAAAGAAAATCTTCCTTAATGGCCATTTTATCTCACAATATTGACACAGATGTGAAGTAATATCATTCAACTGTCAGAGAAGACTAATTAAATCCGTTTTAATATTAGGAAATGGATTAAATTAACTTGTTCAATATCGCAGCTCAGTGATTTCACGACAACACTGTCTACTGTCACTAACATCCATAAAGCCGCTGTTATTAAGAACAGCATTCATTTATCATCCGGGCATTTCGCTCCAACCTCCTAGATGTTGGGATATTCATTAGGAGAATACACGGGGCGTTACTCGGATTTGTATATACAGTCTCAATATGACAAGTCAAAATGGAGGTAGGTATATAAGTCGAACAGGAAGTGTAGATTTTACCGAACTAGTCAGCCAAGTGGTTTAAACCAGGTTCTATGGTGCAGCAAACCTCGCATTTACTCTATTGACATGCCAGTAAAACCTGACAGTATAAAGAAGGAGAATACTTGACAGTATAAGGATAACGCATAGATCGTCATGTATATATGAATATTAAAGCCTAGACAGCCACAAAGAAAGTACTTAATAACTTGACGGAAGCCAGAGAAGCTAGAGAACAAACCATTCAAGGTACGAGATGATACGATTTGACAGACATACAACGCTACTGTCCTGTGAGTATATAGGTATACATCATCAATCAGAGTCCACAATCTCTTCGGTTTTCTCAAAGAGGAAAGCAGTTTTTGAAAGACACAAAACCAAAAGAAAAATACCGAGATGAACACAAACTAAAAACGTTTAATAAAATTATCGCTACAAATGCCTTTTTATAAACGACTAATGTCAGTTGATCGTCAAGAATAAACACCGAGTCTATCACCTACCTGAATGTGAAGAGTGATTTTATTATTGATTGTTCATATTCGACAGATGATGCCATGCTAAAATATTAACGAGAATTCGCTTGCCATTACTATTTTGATTGGTAATATTTAAATAGTTTCTTAGTGACGTGACAATGCAAGCAATTGTTTGATTGTACAAAATGACTAAAACACAATATCTGTTAACGTATAATGTGACTAGACTATTAACGATGACCGATTTAATAAAGTTGTTAATATAGATCATGTAGATTGAAAACAGTTTCATCCATGGATTTTATTTTATTTGATATGACTGGATTTTATTAGAAAGTTTTCTTTAATCTGTAAATGATAATTTAAGCTTGCATTTAGAACAAATGTGCATGTTTTTTTTAAATAATTTGTTTCTAGTTCTTCCGATATTTGAGGTAGTGGTTTTGTGTGGAGGTTTCTGTGTGTACGAAAACTTAAAATTGAATAAATGATATGCAAATAAACCTATACGATCTGCAAACATGTTTTTGATTGTTATTGTAGATAATGAAACGAAGCCAATTACACATGTTAAAGAGGAAAGTATTTTTAGAAGACAATGTCTTGGTTTTTTTATTACATATTATTTAAGAACACAACACACAAAAGCTAGATTGTTTAGACACACATCATATTAAGCTAATGTGAGTTTTAAAACCGACCTGTAGAATGGTGCGTGTGTTGGTGTTATTGTGGGAGGAAATAGGAGGACACGGCAAAACCTCATCAGTCCGATTTGGTACCCATCTCAGGTACTTCCTAGTCCGGGATTTGAACCCGGGTTGCATTGGAGAGAGGCGAGTGTGCTATGCGCAGAGCTTATCGTTTACTACGCACGACAATTGAACAACGAAAAACAGACGAAACTGATATTTAAGCATTCCATCTGTGATAGAGAAAATATATAGAGAAAAATAAATGGGTATTTTCATATCACATCCTTTATCAGGTCTGAGACTCCATATCAGCCTGAGAGCTTTAGATCGAGTGCTGATATGAGTCGAGGGCCTGATATAGGGTGCGAGATGAAAATACCCATTTTTTTTTCTATTTATCATATACTTCAGATTTGTCGAAATTTCAACTTCAGCTCACTCACTAAGCTGTTTTCCAGGGAGAAAAAAAGTTTAGATCTAGTCCATTATGATGTGCTGATGTCTGTCGCGTTAGTGGTACACAACATTTATTTTTTTCCGAAATCTTATTGAAAATGAACTCCATTGAATTTGAAATTTTCTAATCAAGGTGAATTGTCATAAGTGGTTATTTTATCCACGGATAATGATTCTATAGCCAATAATCTGCGGCGAAAACATGATGGAAGTAACTTATGAAACGCAGACGACAAACCATACCCGTGACAAATCGTATACAATCGTAACTAATCGGTTATTTCCGTATCACTCCGGTAAAAGGATCAAGATTAACATTCAGTTATTTCCGCGATATGACATTTTTTCACCCTATATTTCATGCGTGCAATGAAGCTTTATTTATATTCAAAAACAACGTATGTAAAGGGAAGTATGTGATAAATATAAATATATTACAAGTTCAATCTTCAACCGATTTTGGATTCTTTTATTATGTGTGGATGTCGCCTAAATTCGGACGAAGATCGCGAAGTTAGTTAAATATAAAGCGAGGCTTGTTAAAATATCTTGAATTGACCCATGATTAAGGTAGTACATTCTTCCATATAATTGAATGGACGAACAGCACATTATGTAAATCAGCTCAATTAGGCGATGCATTTCTATATTTTCACGACAATTGATACTTTGAAAATCTCCAAAATAATGAAACATTTTCGTTCTATATATATAGGCGTGCTCTTAGATTTCATCTCGAACATCATGAACATATTTTTTAATTGTTTATCGAACTACTCTAATTGAGTATATGACAAAATTCCTCCCGTGCACAGTTATCCAGAAATGTAAACAGCTGCTTTCATTTGATGTATTGTTGTATCTGATCTGCGGGACTTTATAAAAACATCCCGTTTTGTTCTACAGCATATTACTCTATGCACTCGACTCTCCCTGTTCAAATAAGTAGAACAGTTTAAAGAGACACAAGGCAATCATGAATTTTTGAAAAATCGCGACGTCCCTTCAGTTTTCTTATTAAGTTTACAATCACTAACATTAATTATTAGAATAGTTAATAGCATCTTTGCATATTACGAAATACTGACTATATTGTGCCAATACTATATTTAAAACTATGGTGGAATAACACAGAAGAATTAAAAACACAAAATGTTATTTAATTATATACAACCAGGTTAAAAGTCAACATTATACTTGATTAATAAGTGGAGGTGCTGATTTAATAAGTGGAGGTGCTGATTTAATAAGTGGAGTTGCTAAGTTTTAATACTTGATAAATACTTCAGATTGCCTTGCGTCCATTTCAATTGAAAATATTATAAATCCTCTTCAGCACTTTCTATCGATTGCCTATGGCTAGAGAGATAAAATCATTATTTCATTATTTTATGAAGATCTAGTTGCCCTGTTGTTGTAATAATTAGGTATTTTGTAAGCATATATTAAATACTGATAAGGAAGGTCGCTCGGAAGCAACACACAGAGAATGAAGAGTCAGACTCGGTTTATTGTGTCTGTTCATGAGAGGTAATGTGAGAAGCAACACCGCTCACGAACCCTACTGCCGGCTTAAGCGGTATTCCATTTAAAGTCCACCTATATTGGGCGTGTTGATCCCAAAGAAAATGAACAACACATTGTATAACATTAATGCAATTTGTATATTGATTAAACGCAACACATATCTATATTCCCAAAGAAATATACAAAACAAGATAAACCAATTTCAGTCTCATTAAAATACAGCGTGTCCTAGCATTAAGACAAACGAATATAGATGATCTGTCTTTTATCAAATTAAAACAATTTGTTAATATCCAACGTGTTTATTTATGGGGAAATTATCTGTGAGAGATATGCATGATTTATTTCGGCAGGGGTCAAAACCACGATTTTTCGATCATGGGTTCAATGCTCTAACAATAGACCACACCGCTCCATTAGATTAATAAATCGGTCATCGTTAATATTCTAGTCACATTATACTATACGTTAACAGGTACAGCAGAATTGTTAGAATCATTTTAACGAATAGGTCTGCAAAAAGTCGGCCGACTACACAATTAGTAGTCATTACGTGCTCCGCCTTAATTTCATTAAGCGACGGGAAAGCTTATATTAGCAGGGTTTCATAATGGATATTTCGGCGATAAAACACGTTTAAAAACATTTTTTTACTGAAAAAATGCGATAACATGTTTAAAATTATCTATTGAATGTTTTAGTTTTACAATATGAAAACTTTTAAAGCTGAAATTAAAGTTTATTTCATACCCGAGACAACCCCGTTTTCGCTTCTCAGAGTAGGGGTTGAATGGGGTATGAAAGTTACAACTGGGACGACGTAATGGTTAATAATTCCTTGTCCGCTGAGCCCAATGTTGATGGCGTTGTTTATCATAGCGATTTAACCGCTGCTAGGGATATGAGAGGACTTGCACCTTCTATTATCTCTCATGAACAGACTCCAAAAAACAAATCGTCTTAACTACTATTCTCTCTTGAATTTGTTCGTTGCTTCAAAGGGATCCCCTTTTCATAATGTGTTAGAAAAATTATCAATGCTAACTGGTTATTGATGAGAATGTATTCAATGTCTAATTAAACATTTAGCGACGCTGAGACGTTACGTTTCTTTTAACCGGTAAGTGGTCATTTAAAAACAAATATAAAACAACAAAAAATTACAAATGCAATCTTTAAAGTAACGCTTCTTTAAAAAAAATATGTTTTGACACTTTTTCGAGTCGGCAATTAGATTTACCTACTTTATAATTCTGCTGTCGTCATGTTGGCCGAGATCATCATTTCTACTTAAACGTCTTCGGAAAAATAATCACCAATTTTCAGCGCTGGAAATCTTCTTTCAACTTGCTGTCTGCACTTTATAATCAACTTTGGACAGGATGTAACAATCATCGACGAACCTCGCTGTAAAGAACTTTAATCTTCTCTGAAATGCTAGCTAATAGGCCTTGTGGCATATGGCGAGGGTAAATGAAAACAGCATCGATCGATAATCAAAACGGAAGTTTCATATAAAAAATAATTGCCATTGATTTAAAAATTGGACAATGTTTAATATAATACTATGAAAATAAGAACTTCGTAGTCAAACAGAAAGAAATTAATTTCGTGAGCCCCTGGGACAAGTGCACCGGAATCTAAATATGACATCTAAGATAGTGCAAATATATACTTATATATTACAACTCCAATCGACACATATTAAAGGTCTTACATATTTGTCACACCACAAACCACTACAATATAACAACTTATATCAAGCAGACGATTCCTTCTCATCCTACCTATCACGACCATTTATTCTTCGCAGTATTCCGCAAGACATTTTCCGCATATTATTTCCACATCTTGGTTAGATTTCACCTCTTGAACATATTTCTAGCTTGTTTAAATACATTGCTGCACGTGTTCTATTATACTTTATATGAACATCTCGGTTTATTCCACACTTATTACTCCAAATGAATGCATCTGTGCACTCGAATCTCCCTGTTCAAATAATTCAGTGATGTAAGAAGTAGAGATTGTTGACCAAAAATGGCGATTTAGCGAAGTTGACTGTAATCTCGTATGGCTTCTAGAAGTTGAACGAATATCGTTTCGAGGTAACGTTTTCTTATATGCCCCATGTTGTTTTTATTGGTGCTGTTTTGCGCCGTGAAATTGGAAAATATTTAACTGTTTTGGATTAACAAGTCGTACAGAAAAGATTTGTTGTTATATTACTAATAGTGATATTAATATTTAGGGTATTATTAGGTTGTTTAACAGAATACTGTTCACATACCGCTGGTCGGTAATGTTGGTTGAAGTTTTGTTCAACAGAGATGTCGAGATGACGTAACGTTATACATTATTTTAGTTTAGTTAATCCCTCGAAAATAGAATAATATAGCGAAAATGACCAACCCTCAACGGGACTGCTCAGAAAGTAGTTTCGTCAGTGGCAATAAATTAATCGAAAAAGTAGTTAAATTAATACTAATAACAGTAGAAATAAAATAAATATAAAATAATAATTGTTTTGAACGTTCGTGAAAGTATGCTCTACATCAAAGCACACGTATAGTTTACGTGCACACCTACAAGTGGTTCGCTTATTTTGCACACGCACTGATGTAGTCATGCCGATGTGATCATCCCGATGAACAATCCAAATGTGAAATTCATTCCATAATTGAACTCATAATAATGATATTCGAGGGCCATTTAATATACACGTATTCTGATAAGAATTACATTACATACTTGTCTAATGTTATTTGCGCATTTGATTTAGTTGATGTTGCAGTACTGATCTACGGTGCCGTTGTGTTGAGGTGTTGTGGCTTTTATAGGAACATTTTCCTCTTGTTTGATCCTATTCAAATGATACTATTCTTGAAATATAATTGGTCCATTGTTTGTCTTAAACATGTATAAGTTGATATATTAGTGAATTCTTCCTATAAAAAACATTTATAAATTGGATCCAGAGTCGAAAATTAATGGTGGAACAGCTGCATTGACATTGATATTGCTTTATATTTACTTCAGCAACCGATTCTCATATAAGATAGAGGATATTTGTTGTTGTTGTTTTTCAGTGGAAGATGCAACTTTATTTCATCGGATGATCTCCAAAAGAAATATAAATCTTTCTACTGATAAACACAAATTTTATTTTTATTTTATGCTTCCATCAACAGCTGAAAAGGAGTGTTGTTTGTCTATTTCACATTTTTTATTCCCCATAGGAAACCCCCAATTTTATAACAGCTTCACTACAGATCATTAGTTAATACACGACATAAACAAGTTCTGAAATGTTTCTTTCATTAAAAACGTTTCCCATGAAATTAACATCGAAGTTTATGCAAAATGCTACGACAGTTATAGTTATCAAGGCAAACATATAACTATCAGCAAAGGGAAGTAAAATAACAACTTTGTGAAGGGAGCTTATCATTACAGAAAAAAGTATTGAACTTTATTTAATGGTAATTTCAATGTTTGAAACAGTGAGATTATCTTTTATTTATGAGAAAATTATATAATTTCCTGGAAATCATAAACTAATTTCATAATAACACAAGACAAGGTGGCACTGAAGGTTTGTTTGATTCAATTTTGTTAGCAGATAACAGTGTTTACCGCACACGAGCTTCTCTTAAATGTGAGATATTGTCCTAGAAGCAAAACTAAGTGGTTCGCATCTAGACAACTTAAATACTGAACAACTTAATGTCGAATATGTTTAAGCGAAACGGTCTGAGCAATAGTTTGATTAACATAGCGAGAGGTCTTTGATTGTTAACCTTTGATGCGTACATTTGGGGCCCTCCCAGGGGTTTTGGGGATCTGGGGAACATGGTCAATTACTTTAAAGGATCCGGGGATCAAATTCCTACTTCTAGGGATCTAGGGAACAATGTCCTAAAGGGAAACAAACGTAGCGACTAGTATTTTTGTGGTGACTACTCCTCTAAAAATATTTGATGGATTTGTATGACACTTTACAGAAATGCTGCCCATAAGGTCTAGTTGATCCTACAAACAACAAAACTTCAGGTTGATATGAAATCCAAGATGGATACCAAAGCTGAAAATAAATTTTAAAAATATATTTTTGTGGCGACTACTTCTCAAAATACATAAGGGTATTGATTTGGAACCTTTACAAAATTGACTAGCATGACATAGTGTTGGTCCTACACATAATAACATTTTCATTCGATATTAAACATGGCCGCCAGTGGACCTTCTTTTGATGGATTTTATGCAACTTTACATGAATGTTGCTCTTAATATTGAGATTGAAGTGCTAAGTATATGTGTTTACATAGAGTTATATAGGCAAAACCTTTAGGAATATTCCTTTGAAACTATTTGATGGATTTTAATGAAACTTTACGTGAATGTTGCTCTTGGGGTCTAGTTGATCCTTTGTAAAATATCAGGTCTGCCGGAAATTCAAGATGACCACCACATCTAAAAACATTTTTACAATATTGAAGTTTGTGGCGACTAGTACTTTTCAAAAATGACAAGTTGTATTGATTTTGAACCTATATCAAAATAACTGACGTAACATGTAGTTGGATCTAAACAAAATTCATTTTGATTCTATGTCAAACATGGGCTCCAATGGCCATATTTGCTGGGAATTCAAGATGGCCACCATAGCTAAAAATATATTTTTTTAAAATATAGAAGTTTGTGGAGACTAGTACTTTCAAAAACCACAAGTGGTATTGATTTTGAACCTATACCAAAACTACTGAGTAACATGTAGTTGGATCTAAACAAAATTCATTTTGATTCTATGTCAAACATGGCCGCCAGCGGACATATTTGTTTATAGTTATATATAGGCGACTACTCCTCTGAAACTATTTGATAGACGTTCATGAAACTTTATGGGAATGTTGCTCTTGATGTCTAGTTGGTTCTAAGTAAATTTAAAATTGGCCGAAACTTTAAAATTGCCACCACACTAAAAATATATTTTAAAAATACAATTTTGAGGCGACTACTGCATATTTTTTATTTAACGTCAAGCATGGCCATCAGCAGGCATCTTTGTTTACATAGAGTTACATAGGAAAAACTTGTGGAAACTACTCCTCTGACAAAACTTGAAGAATGTTCATGAAACTTTACAGGAATGTTACTCCTGTTACAAAAATGTTTTTCTTTGAGAAATATTGAAAATAAAATATATTTACTCTGACAAAAACAGGATTATTTAATGATCAACAGACTCTACCCCTTCAAATAATGACAAGCATATAAAAGGTTATGATATCTTTCCAATGCCTAGTTTTTAAGATATATTCAGGAGCGCGTTTCAAGGTCATGGACCTCTAGTTTCATCATCTATTGTTTTGTGAAAATGTAAAAAACGAAAGAAAGGTGGAGCCAAATACGTCAATACGAAGAATCTGAACGTTATAACTGTACCTGTAACAATGGCTAAGGAAAACTCACAGAACTCTGGTGTTTTCCATTATGATATGTACAATGTAAAAGCTGTCCAGAGAAGACTACAGTATACGTTTTACATCAGGGTTATACATAGGGGTCCGGCTCAGGTGATTTGTCGTTAAATACCAGTTGAAATCGAACAAAATCATCCTACATGAGTTAGAAAGACATCGGAGTCCACCATGATCTTTTTTCCTACCATTCAGTTCTATTCTATGTCATGGCTACTGAATATTGATTTATTTAATATATTGTCTATATACACTGTATAGACTGTTAGAGTATATAGGAAACCTTTGATACTAATAGGGTGAGACATTTGGTGCACCACATAACCTGGTTTAAACCCACTCCCACCACCGCATTTCCCACCGCCAAGGCACCGCATAACCTGGTTTAACCCCCATACACACATATACTCCACACCCCCCCACCCCTCCCCCCCACACACACATCACTACCACCACCACCTGCTAGCTCTTTGACACTGAACGTTCAAGGCAATATTGCTGTTGTCAACCTTTGTGTGTGTGTAGTGTTGTATACTTTGATTTTATTTATCAATATAATTGTGTTGCTTGACGGTAACACATCGCTTAAGGCGGTGCTAGGAGACGTGAGAGGTGTTGCATCTTATAATTACCTCTTATTAACAGACTCAATAAAACCGAATCAGCTACCTTTCTCTCTTGTTTGTGTTTGTTGCTTCCAAGGAATCACCTTTTGAGTATTTATTGATGAGTTATTAGGCAGGGCAATACGTTTTATTATTAAATAATGATGACGTTAATCTTTAACTTATTGACTTCAATATATGTAAAAGGTCATCTTCTGATCGTGGATAATATCATGCGTGTGGCTAAAGATCTAGACGAGTTATACCGCGAACAAAGGGATATTTGTCTATTTTCTGGTAAACAGACTGGCTATTGACTGGCGGAAAGACTGAATCCATTATACACGCACTAAACTTTGTTTTGCGGGGTTAGAATTAAGATAATGTTGTTCCATAAACTTACAGTTGCAATTCACAGTTAGTTATGCTTCTCTCAAACAATGCTCTAATCTGTCATGCTAGTTTTATTTGACATTATTATTTACGATATTTCAGCATTCAGAGTATTACCTATCGGTCATCATCATTTTGCATTACACAAGCTTAAAAAAAATGAAAACTTTCAAAACTTCAAAAAAATATAAAAAATACGAGAACAAATCAGTTACTGTTTATATCTTCATGTGCTTATCTGACATAATTATGTTCTTGAAATGTTATATCTCAACAAAACTAATATTTTATTATGTAAAATACCGTCTATTTTGGAAAGAAAATGTTCCTAATTCGCCATTTTATCTCGGAATATTGACACACATGTGAATTAATATCATTCAACTGTCAGAGAAGACTAATTAAATCAGTTTTAATGTTAGAAAATGGCTTAATTTAACTTGTTCAATATTGCATCTCTGTGTTTTCACGACAACACTGTTTTGCTCCAACCTCCTAGATGTTGGGATATCCATTAGGAGAATACACGGGGCGTTAATCGATTTGTATTCACAGTCTCAATATGACAAGTCGAAATGGAGGTAGGTATACAAGTCGAACAGGAAGCGTGGTAAAACAGGTTCTATTGTCCAGCAAACCCCACCCCATTGTCATGCCAGTAAAACGGGCCATTATAAAGAAGGAGAATACTTGACAGTATAAGGATAACACATAGATCGTTTATAGTTCTTCCGAAGTAGTGGTTGTTTGTGAAGGTGTACGTACGAAACCTTAAAATTGAATAAATGATATGCAAATAAACCTATACGATCTCCAAACATGTTTTTTCTTCTTATTTTGCTTAATCCAAAGAAGCCAATTACACACTTTTAAAGACGAATGTTTAGAAGACAATGTCTTGGTTTTTTATCACATACTGTTTAAGAACACAACACACAAAAGCTAGGTTGTTTAGACACACATCATATTAAGCTCATGTGATTTTTTAAACCGACCTGTAGAATGTTGGCTTGTGTTGGTCTTATTGTGGGAGGAAATAGGAGGACACGGCAAAACCCCATCTGTCTGATTTGGTACCCATCTCACGTACAGCCTAGTCAGGGATTCGAACTCGGGTTGCATTGGAGAGAGGCGAGTGTGCTATGCGCAGAGCTTATATTTTCCTACGCACAACCATTGAACAACGAAAATTAGACGACACTGATATTTAAGTATTCCTTCTGAGATAGTGAATACATGTATACATATATTACAACTCCAATCGTCAACCGGGTTTGGACTTCTTTTATTATGTGTTGATGCCGCTTAAATTCTGACGAAGATCGCGAAGTTAGTTAAATATAAAGCGAGGCTTGTTTGTTTAAAGAAAAATGAATTGACCCATATTTAAGGTATAACATTTATCTTGTCACGACAATTTATACTCCGAAAATCTCCAAAATAATGAAACATTTTCGTTCTATATATAGGCTTGCTCTTAGATTTCATCTCGAACATATTTCTTAATTGTTTACCGAACTACTCTAATTGTGTATATGACCGATCTCCTCCCGTGCACTGCGGAACGTCGGTGGTTCTACCCAGGTGCCCGCCCGTGCACGAAAATTGCCCGGAGGGGCACCTGCGGTCTTCCTCCACCAGTGGAAGCTGGAAAGTCGCCATATGACCTTAGCTGTTGGTGAGACTATACAATCCAATTCAATTCAATTCCTCCCGTGCACAGTTTTCCAGAAATGTAAACAGTTGCTGCATTGTGATTTATTGTTGTATCTGCTCTGCGGGACTTTATATAAACATCTCATTTTGTTCCACAGCATATTACTCTATGCACTCGACACTCTTGGTTCAAATAAGTGGTATAGTTTTAAAGAGTAACAAGAAAAGAAATATAAAAAAATCGGACAGGGAAAGTAGCATTCAAGGAGGACAGTCAACCACACAACACAGAAACAAACACGCAAACAAAAATCGCGACGTCACGTCAGTTTTACTATCACTAACATTAATTATTAGAGTAGTTCAAGGCATCTTTGCATATTACGAAATACTGACTATATTGCGCTAATACTATATTTAAACCTATGGTGGAATAACACGGAAAAATTAAAAACACAAAATGTTATTTAATTATATGCAACCAGGTTATAAGTCAACATTACACTGGATTAATAAGTGAAGGTGCTAATTGTTAATACTTGATAAATACTTCAGATTGCCGTGTGTCCATTTAAATTGAAAATATTATAAATACTCTTCAGTATTTCCTATCGATTGCCTATGGCTAGAGAGATAAGAGATAAGAGATAAGATATTATTTCATTATTTCATGACGATCTAGTTGCCATGTTGTTGTAATAAGTTTTTTGTAAGCATATATTAAATACTGATAAGGGAGGTCGCTCGGTAGGTATTTTGTAAGCATATATTAAATACTGATAAGGGAGGTCGCTCGGAAGCAACACACAGAGAATGAAGAGTCAGACTCGGTTTTATTGTGTCTGTTCATGTTAGGTAATGTGAGAAGCAACACCGCTCATGAACCCTACTACCGGCTTAAGCGGTATTCTTCTTCAAATCCACCTACATTTGGCGCGTTGATCCCAAAGAAAATGAACACCACATTATATAACATTATTATATTGATTTAACGCAACACATATCTATATTCCCATAGAAATATACAAAATAAGATAAATCAATTTCAGTCTCATTAAAATACAGCGTGTCCTAGCATTAAGAGAAACGAATATAGATCTGTGTTTTATCAAATTAAAACAATTTGTTAATATTCAACGTGTTTATTTATGGGGAAATTATCTGTGAGAGATATGCATACTTTAGTTTCGATGTCGTAATTGTTTTTAAAAAGCATGATTTAGTCATTATTGATAGTGAGACAAATTATGATTATACAACTACAAGGATGCAGAAAAAACTCTGAACTATAAAATATTACTTTGCCAAAAAAGAAAGCGGCATGTAACTCTGATAATGAAATATTGAAAAGTATCTTACATAGTGAATTTCAATGGTTTAATTTAAGCCTATTGCAGCTACTCTGAAACATTTAACATTGTTTGTATGGTGTTTTACGTCATTTTTAACACATGTATGGTTATATATGACGGTCGATTGTTTGTGATGGAGGTACCAGTACTGTACACCTCCCACCATCCGTAAAATTAATTAGTTGTACACGTAGTTTAAACTAATTTGTTTTACATCGATTATAATGAAAGCTCTCTGAACTTGTTTTAATCACTTTCGATGTCTTCCTGGGTAAAACCAGTACAAGGCAAATGCATATAAAGTGTCATGCTCAGTGACACAACATATATTTCATGGCGGGGATCAAAACCACGACTTTTCGATCATGGGTCCAATGCTCTGCCAATAGACCACATCGCTCCATTAGATTACTTAATCGGTCATCGTTAATATTCTATTCACATTATACGTTAACAGATACAGCAGAATATAATCATGTTAACGAATAGGTCTGTAAAAAGTCGCCCGACTACACAATTGGTAGTCAATACGTGCTCCCGCCTTAATTCCATTAAGCGATGGGAAATCTTATATTAGTAGGGTTTTATAATGAATATTTCGACAAAAAAACACGTTTAAAAACATGTTTTTACTTTAAAAAAATGCGATAACATGTTTAAAATTATCTATTAAATGTTTTAGTTTTACAATAAGCAAACTTTTAAAGCTGAAATTAAAGTTTATTTCATACCCCAGCCAACCCAGTTTTCGCTTCTCAGAGAAGGGGTTGGATGGGGTATGAAAGTTACTATTGGGATGACGTAATGGTTAATACTTCCTTGTCCGTTGAACCCAATGTTTATGGCGTTGTTTTATCATAGCGATTAAACCGCTGCTAGAGGTGTGAGAGGAGTTGCACCTTCTATTACCACTCATGAACAGACTCAAAAACAAATCGAGTTAACTACTATTCTCTCTTGGTTTTGTTCGTTGCTTCAAATGGATCCCTTTTCAGAATGTATTAAAAGTGTTTAAGAAAGATTATCAATTCTAACTGGTTATTGATGAGAAGGTATTCAATGTCTAATTAAAACATTTAGCGACGCCGAGACGTTACGTTTCTTTAACCGTTAAGTGGTCATTTAAAAAGAATATAAAACAACAATAATTACAAATGCAATCTTTTAAGTAACGCTTCTTTAAAAAAATAAAATATTTTGACACATTTTCGAGTCGGCAATTAGATTGACTACTTCATAATTCTGCTGTCGTCATTTTGGCCGAGATCATCATTTCTACTTAAACGTCTTCGGAAAAATAATCACCAATTTTCAGCGCTGGAAAATTCCATTCAACTTGCTGTCTACACTTTATAATCAACTTTGGACAGGATGTAACAATCATCGACAAGCCTCTCTGTAAACAACTTTAATCTTCTCTGAAATGCTCGCTAATAGACATTGTGGCATATGGCGAAGGTAAATGAAAACAGCATCGATAGATAATCAAAACTGAAGTTTCATATAAAAAATAATTGCCATTGATTTAAAAATTGGACAATGTTTGATATAATACTATGAAAATAAGAACTTCGTAGTCAAGCAGAAAGAAATTAATCTCGTGAGCCCCTGGGACAAGTGCACCGGAATCTAAATATGACATCTAAGATAGTGCAAATATATACTAATATATTACAACTCCAATCGACACATATTAAAGGTCTTACATATTTGTCACACCACAAACCACTACAATATAACAACTTATATCAAGCAGACGATTCCTCAGCATATTACTCTATGCACTCGAATCTCTCTGTTCAAATAAGTGGAACAGTTTTGAAGAGACACAAGGCAATCTTGATTTTTTAAAAATCGCGACGTCCCTTTAGTCTTTCTTCTTAAGTTGACAATCACTAACGTTAATTATTAGAATAGTTCATAACATTGTCTTTGCATATTACGAAATACTGACTATATAGCGCCAATACTATATTTAAACCTATGGTGGAATAACACATAATAATTAAAAACAAAAAATGTTATTTAATTATGCAATCAGGCTAAAAGTCAACATCATACTGGATTAATGAGTGGAGGTGCTAAGTTTTAATACTTGATTAATACTTCAGATTGCCATGTGTCCATTTAAATTGAAAATATTATAAATCAGCTTCAGTATTTCCTATCGATTGCCTATATGGCTAGAGAGTTACGATCATTATTTCATGAAGATCGAGTTGCCATGTTGTTGTAATAAGTTATTTTGTAAGCATATATTAAATACTGATAAGGGAGGTCGCTCGGAAGCAACATACAGAGAATGAAGAGTCATACTCGGTTTTATTGTGTCTGTTCATGAGAGGTAATGTGAGAAGCAACACCGCTCATGAACCCTACTACCGGCTTAAGCGGTATTCTTCTTCAAATCCACCTACATTTGGCGCGTTGATCCCAAAGAAAATGAACACCACATTATATAACATTATTATATTGATTTAACGCAACACATATCTATATTCTCAAAGAAATATACAAAACAAGATAAGTCAATTTCAGTCTCATTAAAATACAGCGTGTCCTAGCATTAAGAGAAACGAATATAGATCTGTGTTTTATGAAATTAAAACAATTTGTTAATATTCAACGTGTTTATTTATGGGGAAATTATCTGTGAGAGATATGAATAATTTAGTTTCGATGTCGCAATTGTTTTTAAAAAGCATTATTTAGTCATTATTGATAGTGAGTAAAATTATGATTATACAACTACAAGATTGCAGAAAAAAATCTGAACCATAAAATATTACTTTGCCAAAAACGAAAGCGGCATGTAACTCTGATAATGAAATATTGAAAAGTATCTTATATAGTCAATTGCAATGGTTTAATTTTAAGCACATTGCAGCTCCTCTGAAAACAATAATATTGTTTGTATGGTGTTTTACGTCATTTTCAACACATGTATGGTTATATATGACGGTCGATTGTTTGTGGTGGAGGTACCAGTACTGTACACCTCCCATCATCCGTAAGAATTAATTAGTTTTACACGTAGTTTAACTAATTTACTTTACATCGAGTATAACGAAAGCTCTCAGGACTTGTTTTAATCACTTTCGATGTCTTTCTGGGTAAAACCAGTACAAGGCAAATGCATATAACGTGTCATGCTCAGATACACAACATATATAATCATGGCGACGGTCAAAACCACGACTTTTCGATCATGGGTTCAATGCTCTAACAATAGACCACATCGCTCTGTTAGATTACTAAAAATGTCATGGTTAATATTCTAGTCACATTATACGTTAACAGATACAGCAGAATTGTTACAATCATGTTAATGAATAGGTCTGTAGAAAGTCGCCTGACTACAAAAGTAATAGTCATTACGTGCTCTCGCCTTAAGTCCATAGCTTATCTTAGCAGGGCTTTATAATGGATAGTCCGACAATAAAACACGTTTAAAAATATTTCATATTTTTTACCGAAAAATGCGATAACATGTTTAAAATTATCTATTAAATGTTTTAGTTTTACAATATGCAAACTTTTAAAGCTAAAATTAAAGTTGATTTCATACCACAGAAAACCCCGTTTTCGCTTCTAGGAGAAGGGGATGGATGGGGTATGAAAGTTAATACTTGGACCACGTAATACTTCCTGGTCCGTTGAGCCCTATGTTTATGGCTTTGTTTTATCATAGCGATTAAACCGCTGCTAGTGGTTTGAGAGGAGCTGCACCTTCTATTACAGCACATTCTTTTTTAACTACTATTCTCTTTTGGGTTTGTTCGTTGTTTCAAAGGAATCTCCTTTTCAGAATATATCAAAAGTGTTTAATAAAAATGATCGATGCTAACTGGTTATTGATGAGAAGGTATTCAATGATCTAATTAAAACATTTAGCCACGCCGAGACGTACCGTTTCTTTCAACCGTTAAGTGGTCATTTAAAAAGAATATAAAGAAATCTAAAAAGATCGGACAGGGAAAGTAGCATTCAAGGAGGACAGTCAACCACAAAACACAGAAACAAACACGCAAACAGACAAACAAGAAGGCAAAAGTAATAATAAATGTAAACGAAATCACAAACACAAAAGGGTGGGCAATAGGGCTACCGCCTTGGAACGGTCAGTGGCAAAGAAGGCCACTGGGTGCTTAAACCGGTTCTAGGATTCACCAAACCTCACACTTACCCTACTGTCATCCCATTAAAGCAGGACAGTGTAAATAAAGAAATCCCCGTCACGATATAATATCTCACCAACAAGGCAGCTTCAATAGGCAATATAAGTACAACACAAATAAATATAATACAAAAAAACAATAGCCTAGGGTCATAACCTATGTTGATCAACTTTTTAAAAAGTTTAACAAAGATAGTACCAATAATAATTACAAATGCAATCTTTAAAGTAACGCTTCTTAAAAAAAAAATAGTTTGACACTTTTTCGAGTCGGCAGTTAGATTGACCTACTTCATAATTCTGCTGTCATCCTTTTGGCCGAGAACATCATTTCTACTTAAACGTCTTTGGAAAAATAATCACCAATTTTCAGCGCTGGAAATCCCCATTCAACTTGCTGTCTACACATTATAATCTACTTTGGACAGGATGTTACAATCATCGACAGGCCTCTCTGTAAACAATATAATACTATGAATATACTATATATATACGTAGTCAAACAGAAAGAAATTAATCTCGTGAGTCCCTGGGACAAGTGCACTTATATTTTTCAATGATACGACAAATTACAGGTGAACAACAAACATATGAAACCGGTATCTAAATATGACATTTAAGATAGTGCAAATAGATATTGAGGATATTTGTTGGTTTGGAGTGAATATAAAGCACTCGTGAAAATATAAGTTTTCTCACTTCTCAATGAAAATAAATCCTATATTCACGACAAACCAACAAATATTCCATTTATTATACTTTTTATCATGCAACACTACCAAACTGCTTCAAACAGAAAATACGTTTCGTTCCGACAGTTCCCCTTTAACGTGTTTGCTGGTAAATATAGTAACGCCAGCGCGTGAGACTATTTACACATACTTAGTGCGAATATAGTTTTAAACTTTGACACGAATTATGACTGTTATAAGCAAATGTAAAAAAAAGTAGTTCCATTTTTTCCGGCAGTGAGAATATAAGTTCTTATATTCTCACTATGAAAATATAAACAATGAGAATATAATGTTTATTCTAACCGTAAAATCCACTATTTCACTGGGAAGTATATAATACACTAATAAATTACAGCCCCAATCGTTTAATCGACACATGCTGAAAGTCTTACATATTTGTCACACCACAAACCGCTACAAAATGACAACTTATATAAAGCAGACGATTTCTACTTATCTTACCTAGCACGAACATTTATTCTCCGCATATCTCTCCGCATATTGTTTCCACAGCTTGCTTAGATTTCACCTCTTGAACATATTTCTAGCTTGTTTAAATACAGTGTTGCACCTGTTCTATTAGACTTTATATGAACATCTCAGTTTATTCTACACTTAATCATGTTAATACTCCAAATGAATGTATCCGTACACTCGAATCTCTGTGTTAAAATAATTCAGTGATGTAAGAAGTAGAGATTGGTGACCAAAAATGGCGATTTAGCGAAGTTAACTGCAATCTTGTATGACTTCGAGAAGTTAAAGGAATCTCGTTTCGAGGTAGCATTTTCTTATATTCCCCATTTATTTTCATTGGTGAAGTTTTTTGCGCCTTGAAATTGGAAAATATTTAACTGTTTTGGATTAACAAGTCGTACAGAAAAGATTTGTTATTACTAATAGTGATATTAATATTTTGGGTATTATTAGGTTATTTAACAGAATACTTTTCACATACCGCTGGTCGGCAAAGTTGATTGACGTTTTATTCAACAGAGATGTCGAGATGACGTAACTCTAAACATTATTTAGTTAAGTTAATCCCTCGAATATAGAATCATACAGCGAAAATGACCAACTCTCAACGGAACTGCTCAGAAAGTAGTTCGGTCAGTGGCAATAAATAATCGAAAAAGTAATCAAATTAATTAACATTAATAACAGTAGAAATAAATATAAATATAAAAGAATCATTTTCGGTTTTTTTAACGTTCGTGAAAATATGCTTTACATCTGGTTTTCTTTCTGACGTTAGGGGCTATACCCTCTGATTTATTGATTTTCACTGACACTTTACTTAATAAAACAACCTTAGATTGCTATCCCGAATTCCATTACTATTTTCATTTACGATACTGATGCTCTCGTGTTTAGGCACTGTCTGTAGATCAATTGATATTTGAAGGGATACAATTGTCTTTAGCTTGAAACATACACTCAGTCATCAGAATGCCTTAACTTATAAAACGTGATCAAAAGGAACTACAGATATGTAAATAATACATCATTGGAATTAGTGTCAGACCTAATTTCATCGTTAGACTCTACCTTCTTGCAAACCAGGCTGCATTAATAGGCAATATAAATTAAACACAAAGATGATCAAGTAGACCCCGTACAATATGAACATAATTAGACAGAGTAAGCTCATTTTCCATTTTGCTCCTAGAACCGTGTTTAAACACCACAGTGGCGCTGTTCTACTGAACATTTCAATGCATTACTCCTGATGACAAACCCCTGATGTGAAACTATATGTTTATGTTTATGAGAACTTCCGTAGCCAGAGATTCTCGCTCGCTGACTGTGACAATCGTCTTTCACCGCTATCAACGCCGGGTAGTGACTTTGGATCGTAGGTCGGTGTCGAATATTTGTTCGTATGTGGAAAAGTGTGCCAGTTCGTTTGCGGAGCTTGGAGAGTTGATTACTGGTTTTACAGGACATGTGGGTGGTCTTACCTCCACCTCAATATACAGACCTTCCTATGATCTTTAATATGAAGGATTGGAATATCCTGCAGATATAGACTTTCTGTCGAGATATTTGCTTCTAGATGATTATTTATTGATGTAAATGTTGTTTGTTTGTTTTTGGTTGATTGCGTTTTGTAAATTCTGCAATTTCCTGTTCGCCCATAGTGTCTGCTTTTATCTGCACATCGTAATGCTACAAATCGTGAATTAAGTTGTTATGACAACACGTCATTTCCTATCATGCACAGTGTATCTCTAAAGATAGCATACTAACTGTATAGAAAACATGCTTGCCTTCTTGAAAATCGAACCATTTACTTTTTAATAAAAGTCGGACAAAAGTGACAAAAAGACGTGTTGGATGGTCGTTAAACTGAAGTATGTTCATCCGTGAATCATCCACGTGATTGTACTGTTATATTTACCGGTTCTTTATTGTTTGCTCTGCGATTCAGCATTGTTTAGCATTATGTATTGTCATGTTTAAGTCCTGTTTCAACTGAATGACTATAGGTAACTGTGAGATTGGATGAAACCTATAAACCGGATTTAAGATAGATGCCACTTCCTTGCACATCACATTGAATCACATTGAATTATATAAGGAATGTACGAAATCATAGAACTAAAACGTGTCTAAGTATTTCATCACAAGTTTTGCAATATAAACTATTTATATAACAATTTAGATAGTAGGGGGGACAAACATGTGTAAACAATATTGATTTCAGTCACTTATCCATTACACAACACCAATTATAAACAGTCCAGTTGTCCTGTAGTGTCAACACACTAATCCTCTTCAAAATGTGCATTGGCCATCACTGGACAATGGACTTTGTATACTTGTATTGGTATATTTATAACAAAGAAATATTGAAAAAGATAAAATATGATTTATAAACACTATATCGATTTATTTTACTATATAGTATTCCTACTATCTGGATTGGTATGTAAATATTTTAATTTCCAAGTCTTGTGTAAAAATTCTTAGATCTGTGGTAGTTCCAGGATTTGGCAAAATCCATATATAATTCAGTGTGATTTCCAAAGAATATACATGAACCTTAAACACCTAGCAAATACTTTTGCCTCGGACAGTCTCCCACTCTGCTGTTATTTTTATGTTGACATAATTGTCGTAAATGCTGCCTTTTTAATCCGCGTAATGTAAATGATACACCTCCGTTCGAACTTGTATCTACGTTTTATATACTACAAATGCGACATTAATTTCCTTTACTGCTAAAGAGTACCTTATCATATATACGTAGTTTGGTATAAGTATGGCGCAAACTAGAACTGTGCATCTTGAAGAGTAATAGACTGGATAAGGGTTTTTATGACCGGGTCATGGTGACCTTGACCTTAAAAATATTGACCCGAAAATGTAAAACGACCACTCCTTTGCCATAAAAAGTCTACCTGTGAAGATTTACGCGTGTGGTTACACATCTTGGAGATCTATACAGTGGCAAAGACTTTTCAGTATCATGTCATGTTGATCGTGAATCTATTGACCCCAACATGTATATGGTTATCTTCTCATAATGGGCAATCTACTTGTTAAGTAGAAGAGCAAGGTATGTCATATTCAGGTCATAGTGACTTTATACTTTAACCTATTGACCCAAAATGTATAGGTTGACTGGGTTCGTCCTCTCACTATGGACAATCTACCTCTGACGTTTCATGAGTGTGGCTTCACATACTGGAATAAAAAAAGGCTGAGGATTTTCATTTTCAGATCATGGTGATCTTGCCCTTGAACCTGTTGACGCCAACATGCGCAGGCGTTAAACTCACATTTAACTTTAAGGTTTCATGTATTAGACCGTGAGCCATACACTTTTTTGTTACCATCTCAAGGGACAAATTCTTACTAGTACCACGTTATTGAGTACCTTGAAGAGAAACAAAAAATCCATGATAGCAGTGTGAACAGGGTAGCTGATTGTTGTTATTAGAGTTATCTCCCCCTTTTAAGCAAAACTCTTGACTCTTTAAAAAATAGTTTTCGCTAAAACTAGAAGAGCTACAGGTCTAACATTTTGCATGTATTATACATTTAGGGTCCTCTACCAAGTATTTATAAAATGGTAACCCAAGGGTCAAATATGGCCCAGCCCCGGGGGTAACATTTTTTCATACAGTTATATAGGAAATCTTTAAACATAAATAATTTTCTCTAAAACTGTAAGAGCTAGAGGTCCCATATTATGCATGAAGCATAAGCTTATGGTCCACTACCAAGTTTGTTAAAATGTTGACCCTAGGGTCATATCTGGCTCCGGCCCAGGGGTCATATATTTACATAGAGTCATATAGAAACATCTTTAAAATCTCTTCTTTAAAAAAAACAAGAGCCAGAGGTCTATTATTTTGCATATTGTACAAGCTTATGGTTCTCTACCACTTTTGTTCAAATCGTGACTCTGTGTCCAACTATGGCCCGGTTCTGGGGTTATTGAATTGAATTGAACTGGGTTTTAAGGCGCACCAACACATGAAAGGTTATATGGCGCCTAACAGGCATGAACATGCCAGGCTCATCCTCCATGTACATCGAGATAAAATATGGAGAATGGGTCTAGGACCTTCTCTCCCTGAAGTGCAGAGTTGCTGCAAATTCTATTGTAGACACTCCATTTACGCTGTAGCCACGTTTATTATTTTCTGCCATTGCTCTTAGTGATTTGAGAGGGATGGCACCTGAAACAATGCAGGGGTCATGATGAAGACCTTTAATGAGCATGAACAAAACATGACAAAATGAATTTATGGGTGTGGGGGGGGGGGGGGGGTCCTACCCCTCTGCATGTGACGGTGTGTTTGCAGTGGTTGTATTCTACCCTGGCAACCATACGGCGGGGGGGGGGGGAGGGGTTCTGGGGTTAAAGTTTTACAAAGAGTTATATAGAAAAGTCCATAAACATATTCATTTCTGATACTACAAGAGCTAGAGGTCTAATACGATGCATGTAGCATAAGAGTATCGATCTCTACCAATTTATTTTGTTCAATGGTGATCTTATGGTCAAATTTAGCCCGGTCCCGGGGGTCACATATTTACATAGAGTTATGCAGGAACGTCTATAAACATCTTCTCTGAAACTACAAGACCTAGAGGTGTAATAAGCTATATGTAGCTTAAGATTATTGTCCTGTACCAAATAATTTAAATGGTGTCCCTCTTGAATCAAGCCTGGAATCAATTTTGGCCCTGTCCCGGGGGTCACGCTATAACATTGAATTATATAGGAAAACATATTCAAACAGCTTCTGATACTTCAAAAGCTAAATAATAGTTCATATGTACCATAAGCTTATGATCCTCTACCTAGTTTGTTCAAATGGCGACAATGGGGTCAAATACGGCCACTACGGGGGTCACAGTTTTACAGATTTATATAAAGAAATTGTTGTTGTTTCTTAAAACATGAGAGCACTTTGAGACAAAGCGAGTGGGTCTCTTGTTTATGGCTTGAAGTTGTACACTTTTCATAAAGTCACTTCAAAAGTTTTAAGCGAACTGAAATATAAAGAGAATGTGACTTTTAATAAGGTATTCCATTATGAAGACTTAACCATGTTTACAAATCGCATATTGAATAAAACCACGAACTAAAATCACAAAGTATACCACTGCATTTTCGACAAATTGCAGAAAAAAACAGAAATGAAAAGGAAAGGCATTTTACGGTTTAACTGTTGATATTTAGGTGTTTCTTATACAAATTTTAAAATAACCGCCAAATTATGACAAAATTACACTACAAAAACAGTTTATCAAAACTCTATCCAGGTGTTCATCTCATATAATAATGCATATGTGTCGCTTAAAAGTATATGTTTATTCATGGGTTTTTGTAATATCCGTAATTGAATAAGTGTAAAATGAATTATCCATTTTTTTTATGTATGGCTGGTTAAAGCTTTTTATATTGTATCTATAGAGTTTTGATTCTCAAACGATGTAAGTTATGTATATACCTTGTGGTCAGTAGGTTTAGACACGATGTACATATGTTGTAAAATGAGGCTGTTGTTGGCGGGATAGCTACTTTAACTGCAGTAGCACCTGTATGTCGGATATAGCTTTTAGAGTAAACATCAGTAAACTAACCGTGATCACTAAATGTAATCTATCTCGATGCACTGGGTACCGATTCTTATCTGGAAGCGTTTATATATTTTTTATATCTTAATGTATGTTATATTTTCACATTAAGTTATATTATTTAAATCAGATACTAAGAACTGAGTATTCTTAATTGTCCTGTTCTATCCCAAGGCATTAATTGCCAAGTTTATCAAAACAGCAATGAGCTGGGCATATATAAGGCTTGCAGGCATATTGCAACTCGACATACATGAATGCTAGATAAGAGAGACCGTTGTGAACCCAGCTTCTTGGATATAACCTATATGACGGATTAACATTTTAGTTGTATGTATTTTAATGCAGTCATCCTGCTTGAGCGCATACAGCCTGTTGATGCAGTGGATAGCACGGGGGACTTTAAATTCATAGGTTCAAACCTGGTTCAAACCTCACCGGAGCCAGTGAATTGTGTCGGTGTGTTCTTGGGCAAGACACTTTTACCCTCGTCCGTCGGATGGGGACGTAAACCAGGCGATCCCGTGTATCGCTTGTTTTTTTTCTCCAATTACGTTAAAGAAACATAGGTGTCTATTCGTCAGTAGGGCAGGTTCCTAAATGCATATAATCATTCCACTTGCACGCGCAAAAATAGGCTTGATGCTTACTATCCTAGGTTAATTCCATACTCTAAATCAAGTACGGAGAACATCACAACCTAAGAACATCACAACCTATGTTTAGATAAATATCCTAAGCAGGTTATATTGTAACAACTGCGCCAATACGAACAAATAGTTGCCATGGTAAGTAGTTAGCACAGTGATCTGGATCACCCTAAATATATTTCTTCGTCGACGCCGTGTGGTTCCCGGCCAAGAATATGACCACTGCATATCCAGGCATAGGGGTAAAATTTCCCCGAATTCATGTTAATTTTGTCATTTTTGTTCATTATTTTCATCATGAAACCTGTATTGTTTCAGGTGCTACTTCAGTGGTGGCAGTGATCGTGGCTCCAGCGAAACATGGAGTGTTTACTAGAGAATTTGCAGCAACTCTGCAGTTCTGCAGGTAAGAAGGTTCTAGGCACATTCTGCAAATTTTTATCTAAGATGGTAATGAAGAGTGAGCCAGGTCGAATGTTCATTCCTGTTGGCGCCATATAACATGTTTGTGTTGGTGCGCCGTAAAACCCCAATTCAAATCAATTCATCTTCGTCGATTCTTTTTTCAGTAACAAAAAAATGGTTCGTGCAAATGCATATACTACTATTTTTACATTTCGTATGCAGAATTCTTCATTGTGTTGTATATGGGTGGGGTAATTCAGGTGTAAAAATCCTTAAAATATGCATAAATTGTAATTAAAAAGTATTAAAATAGACAACTTTTAAGATTTTGCGTTGCAATATGCAATGTTTAATCAGTGAAGTAATAAGATTACTTCACTGGTTTAATTCATGTTTTTATGTGTAATACATAATCCAAATATGTAATCATAATAAGTATTGCCATGACACATACACCTAAAATAAGACTTTTGTTAAAAAAAAACACGTTAAACCGCACAATTCCTTTATCTAGAATCCTTTGGACTATGTGTCGTCCGTGGAATATATGTATATATCAGAACATGTTAATACTATTTATGTTGCAGTTACTTTGAGGAAGGCTTATACTTCCAGTTTGGCATGCGTCTCAACTTATCAGGCTTACTGAACACATATGTGCAATGCCATGGACATTGCTTAGTACTTAATTTCATCAATATATCATAACAATCCCTTATTCATATTATAATATTATTTAAATCATGTAGAAAGGTTGTAAATTACTGATTCTTACAAGTTTACACATATATTGAAAAAATATTAACTAAACTAAATGCATAAAAATGTTTCAATAGTGGGTGGGGTAAATTGACTTCTAATTTGAAGCAAAATAGAGATTTTAAACTGAATTCAGTGCTAAAAAAGAGCTTATTTACGCTTTATGTAACTCAATGAATTGTAAACTTAAGTGCATCTTTAAAAAGTACATCAATAATTATTCACACAAGCATGACATTCAAAAAATGAACATCAAAAACTTATATGAAAGCGCTAAAATGATAACCTATTAATGTTCGATTTTTTTTATATAAGCTACCTGTTCCAGATTGCTATCATGGAAAAATGTAATCTATATACATTGCTCTTTTCAAAAAGTGATGGTAGAATTTGTCCCTTGAGTTGGTAACAATATCGAAAATTTTGGGTCCTGGCTCAAGGCCTATATGTGGTTAGAAATCTGGATGAGAGCCGACATTGTTTTTTATCATTAGTTTATTAGTTTATCACCCTTACTCCTTTTTAGAATTAGAATTTCATGCATGTGACTATAAATCATTAAGCGTGACAGAGCGGACACGGTATTTCATTATCAAGTCATGGGGACTTCAAACTTGAACCCATTGACCCCCACATGCCTTTACGTTTACGAACTACCTGTGGAGTTCCATGCATTTGGCTTTAAATCTTGAAGAATCGTAGAGCTAAGCAAACAAGGTTTTTCATTGTCAAATTATGGTGCAATTGACTTTGAATATATTGACCCTAAATTGACTATAACTTGTATAGGAGTTAGCTTCGTACTATGAACTGTTTACCTGAAAAGTTTCATTAGTGTGACAATAAGACTTAAAGCTACAGAGTCTTTATATCAATTGATTTCTTCCTGGCATGCGTGTCTTTATTTGTAACTTCATGTTCCCCAGCTCATGTCGAAATCGGGTATTTAAGGGAGTTAATATAGAGCAGGAAATCCTTTGCTGTATATACATCGACCAGTGCACATCGTACCTATACACAGGTAACAGTAATTTTTACAGAAAAAAATAGCTTCTTTCGGGGCTCG
This sequence comes from Cyrtodaria siliqua, assembly GCA_037043455.1. NCBI lineage: Eukaryota > Metazoa > Mollusca > Bivalvia > Adapedonta > Hiatellidae > Cyrtodaria > Cyrtodaria siliqua. The sequence continues at coordinate 39,156 of JAWPHD010001524.1, read as the reverse complement.
AACGCACGACCTTCTTATTTCAAGTCCGGTGCGCTATCCACTGAACTATAACGCTACTTGAGAAAATGGTATACTAATTACCATCTATTATGAGGCAAAATAACTTAAACATATTTGGATGCAACTCAAGACGAATCAATACATATGTAGCCCATCTTGTCGCACGTGTAAATTAACATTGCCCGATGCAATACTGTTTGTTATCAATATGAAACTAATACTTCGCCTAAAAACATCCATATCTGTTGTTTAGCGCTTGATGAGATTGTGTGCGCGTTCTTATTACGTAATGCCTATTTGGAGTCAAAAATGCGACAACATACCAATAAATAGCCGTAGTCTAGTGGTTCAGCGTACATCCTTAAAAACTTACAAGAGCAAGGCTGTTGTTCAAATCCCGTTCCGGGCAACTATTGTTTTATTACATATATTCAGAAGCCGTATATTTATCGATGTTACCAGTACGGAGGCTAACTAAAAATGTGAAGTTTTACGCATCGATTTCAGCTTATATACTGACTTTTGGGGTGTTCGTCGAACTACTTCACACGCGACTCATTCATATCCGTGAGTTATTACCAGTTAAAATAGGGACTGTGTAGCTGTAAGGAGGTCTAAAGCAGGAAAAGTTTTTCATTATCAGATAATTGTGACATTGACCTTGAACCTATTGACTTAAACATCAGTAATGGTCCTCCTCTCATCGTGGACGACAATATTATTAGTGTGGCTAAACGTCTTGAAAAGTTATACAGTAAACAAGGGGTTGTAGTATATTGACTGGTAGACAGACGGACGGCGGACGGACTGAATCCAGCAAACAAGAGTGCAAACGGTTTACTGGGGTTTTATCGTCGGTCTCGATATGCAAAATCAAAGTTTTTAAATGCATTTTAAATTAAATGTATCCAAACTGGTGTTTTGAAAACAGAATAGACCAAAATGAGATGCGTACCTGTACACATAAAATAAAGCTTTTAATATACATTTTTATTGATGAATAAAGTCAGTTAAGCGTCAAGGATAAACACAGAGTCTATGTGGAGGTACGTCATTTTATTGATTATACTGATGAAACCAAAATCTCGCTTGCCATTTCTACATCGAGTGGCAATACTCAATAACGTTTTAATGCTTACTTTACAATACAATCAATGTTTTTTTGGATAAATATCAAATTTGTTTTGTTGTTTTACGACCGTTCACGTCTATTTATGTCTAACAATTGTATAAAATGAATAACACACGAAGGAATTGTCTGATAAAGTTGTTATTGATAACGAGTTCACGCATGACGTTGATTTTATTTGATATGACAGGATGTTACTTCAGATTGATTTTATCTGCAAATGGTTATTTGCGCTTTTATTCAGAACAAACGTGCATGTTTTGAATAATAATAGTAAATAGATATTATGATTTGTGTAGATATTAGATATAGTTGGTGATTGTGGAGGTTTGTGTTTGTACAATTAAAATGGAATTACTGATATGCGAATTAAAGGTTTGGAGTATTGTTTAATCACCCTTAGGATGTAATCACCCTTAGGATATGTTGCCCGCTTTTTAATTTAGCCTTTTGACTGTTACCTGTGATACGCAAGCTTCATAATCGCTGCTCCCAACTAAATTCCATTTTCTTTATTTCGCCAATTGTTTTCTCGTTTCTCCCATTGTTTTCTCGTTTAGGGTAAAGCGTTTTGTTAGAAATTGGAACCATACACCGTTGGCCATGGAATGGTGTGAATATACCTCATTGAAGGTTCCATGTTCACCGTTATATGAATACCATCTTCGGGATGGCTATTTTTTTTGTGCTATAGACATTTTAAATATTGAGTTATGCTCATCCCGGGGCTACAGGGCATGAACGGTAGCAAATCTTTACACTACCGTTCATGAACAGTATCAATCAAGCCGAGGCTGCAATATGTTTTGTACAAATCGTGTTCGGCGATTTCCAAATTTCTCCTTAAGTTTCATACTTCTTTGAACTATCATATTTTCAACGTTTTCAGGCCTGTTGCTGTTATAAAGGGACTGGGGTGGTATCACGATATCTATGTATTTCAGTGGACTACAGCACTATACCGTTGAACATTGAGATCACAACTACAAGTAGACGCCGTCGTGATATGACTGAACAGAGTGGTAGAAGAAACTTTACCTTCACCCCATCCACACCCACTCCACCCACTATCCATCCAACTCCAGAAACCCAAACAAACACACACACACACACATAGATAGATATATATGCATATCTCATATGTCTACAGGAGTTTCAACGCAACCGAATAATCCTATTGGTTTATTTCAATTTAGATTTGTTTTCCTTTCGAACAACCTACAACTATATTGATGTTATGTTTTGCATACGTTCTTGCTTCAAATGACGTCTTAAAGTAGCGTTCAATAATATTTACGTCATAACAACATACATTGGTCAGATATTTCAAACATTCTCGACAAACAATCAGCATTCAATTTGATTAGTTTCATAAACTCAATTATTATTAAAAACTCTATCCTGATACATTGAATCTATTTATTTTTTGCACGTCTCTTTTGCATCAATTACAAAATTGTTCAGCTAATTATCAACGTTTGCACAGACACATTATCAATGATTAATGTTTCTTGTAAAGTAAATACTAAATCAACTACTGAACCATAAAACACATTTTATTACTGCCTGTACACTCAAAATAATGATGTTCTTGCATTTGATGACCGTCCACAAAGAAGTAAATTGATTTTGTCCTTAGGCAATGCGAAGTTCTTAAAAAGAAAATATATGTTAAATGTGTTTTTGTATCGATTTTGTTACGGTGTGCACTTGCCGTCACGTGGTTTTAGATTCACATGTCTCTAGAAGTGATTTTATAATAACCTACGCTTAACCTGATTTAAAAAATGATTGAAGAGTGACGTTGAAACTTCTAATGGGAATCACCGACGTTGGATCTTACAGCTTACACGATCAGAACGTATCGTTGGTATCCACGATGAGCCAGTCAAACAGTACGCCGCTACAATAGATGCAATAGCCTGCTTTTGTTGATTCCAGGTTTAAAACTGATTAAAATAGTTAAAACGTTAATTTACTTAATTACGATCTCCCACACCACAGTGTAATAGGCACGAGTGTTGATCTTCCCGCAGGACACGTCGATATCACCTGAAGAGTTGTAGTCGAACAAGTCCTGCTGGTTTGATCGTCGAACGGGAATGAACGGGCATCCCAATCAGGATTGACCTACTTGCAACAATTCGACGCGTTATCTCCTGGTTGGCTGAACGTCATCAAATTGGCCGAGATCATCATTGAAACTGATATCTAATTATGACATCCCAAATTGCGAAAATATATACCTACTCCAATCTTTAATCGATTTTGTACACTGAAATGATTATGGCTATCCTAACGAGCTAAACGTTAGAGGTCGAAGTACGACAACTGATTACCATCATATATATTATATTTTGGCCTACGGCCAGTAAAACTAAACATCTATGTCTTCATAATATTTGAAATATGAACGATGTCTGTTTCAATCTAATTCATAAAACAACATTTTAGGAGATGTTATTTGCTAAGCAAGCTGTGATATCTAGAGGCAAAAGCAAGTGAATCTACCCATAAATTGAGTTATATTTTACACCAGTAAATCGCACGAAGATGTAGGATTTGTTCAAGTTAATATATGAAACTGTCTCCTTGGAATTGTTGAACCAAACAAAGCAAATACATCATACTCACTGAATAACATATTGTATTACAAAGTTGCTCACACCTGGCGACGGCTGTTAAAAGCGGAACGTGAAGGGCACACTACAATTCATTCATTCCTCTTTTTTTTCCTTCAACAATATGTTGCAGCAAGAACCTGTCTATTTTGTTACGGTAAAGGTAACTTCTACAAAGGTTCTATAAGAAAGAAATAGTTTATTTCAAAACAACGAGTTTCCCTAAAAGAAATTAAAACAAATAAGGAAAATGTAAATCACAGCCCCCAAACGCAATAGCACTGTAGATTCTCACTGTAACACAAACGAAGATCAAATTAAATATACAATAAACATGCAATACACAACACTAAAAGCGTTTCGCCAGAAACTAAATTAATCAAATTGCAGACGCTTCATTCTTATGTACTATTATAATACGCGAAGTGTTCGGCATAGAAAAGCCAGTGATGTGATAGGGGGTATCCAGTGCACCTGTTAGCTCAATTGTCATACAAGCGATACGAGTAGCTCTCTCGCCTGACGTTAACCAAATAAATGGTAGTTCTACGACTGGTCGGCCCAGTGTATAGTGACTTTGTGGCGTATCATGGCATGTATCTACGGCTTTGTATTAGTTTCTTTTGAATTACGTTTTTTTTTATCTTGGTTGACTGTGTTCTGTGATGCCTACATTTCCTGTTCGACTTTATCCTCTTTTATTAATCAAACCGTGATCGGATTGATGTCTATGATGTTTATATTGTAGCATGGTCGGTGACATTTCCCTTGACGAATGCAGAGCATTAAATCGTTTAATTTAGGGTAACTAAAGGGGCGTGGCTATACCGTACTACAACTAAGAGATATTGGAATTTAGAGTACGATCACTATGACGTCACAGTATTACTATATACATCATGCTACAAAAAAGATATAGTCTGGCTCAGCTCGTTGGTTATTTAATCATCTCGATGGACTACGCTCATCTCGATGTTTAAATAGCCAAAATAAATATCAAAAGATAGAACAGGGAAAGTAGCATTCTAGAAGGACAGTCAACCACAAAACACAGAAACAAACACGCAAACAGACAAACAAGAAGGCAAAAGTAATAATAAATGCAAACGACATCACAAACACAAAAGGGTTGACAATAGGACTACCGCCTTGTAACGGTCAGTAGCAAAGTCGGCCACTGGGGATTTAAACCGGTTCTAGGGTGAACCAAACCTCACACTTACCCTACTTCATCCCATTAAAACAGGACTATGTAAATATATAATTCCCCGCCATGATCTAATCTCTAACCAACAAGGCAGCATCAATAGGCAATATAAGTAAAACATAAATATGTTCATGTAAATATAATACAAAAAACAATAGCTTAGAAAGTCACAATGAAGATACTCAATGACTTGGCAGACGCCAGAGCAACAAGAGAATAAACCATTAACAAGCAAGATCAGAGACAAACATCAAACGCCAATTAATCGTACAATTAAAGAGGAATGCATAATGGCGAACTGTAAAGGGGTCCACCACCAAGCATGCAGTACGTTGCAAAATGATAGGGACATAACCTCTTTTGATAACCTTTTTAACAAGTTTAACAAAGATAGTATGAAAGTGATCATGACCAAGAATCTTACGAAGTTTATAAATCACATCACCATAGAAGTCAAGTTGTGATAGTCCTTGTCGCAGAAGAGTCCTTAAATTACTTTCATATTTGGAAAGAAGATCGGGTTACGATAATAACATTTTGTAAAGGTTTTACGAAGTTTATGGTAACGGTAACCCTGATTGAGTAGATTTTTAGTTATACAAAGATTACGAATATTAAAGTCCTCAACTCGAGAACAAGCTCTTGAAAAACGAATAAGTTGAAACACATTCACCCCATAAGAAGTTGCTCGGGGAACATTCCCATCCAAGTGGGGGTAATTAACAATATCAAAATTAAAATCATCTCTCTTATCATAGATTTTGCTAATTATTTCATCATTTTAATCGAGAGATCTAAATAAAGAAAAGAAGAGTTATTATCAGATATATTACCTTTGTTAAGCTGAAGTTCTTTAGGATAAATATTATTAACCATAGTTGGAAAGAAAGGGTTTTCAATGTTCAAGATATCATCCAGATACCGAGAGGTGTCATTAAAGGCTTCAATATCATCTGCCTGGTTATCTGGTGAAAGACTCAACTTTCATAGCAAAACAAACAACAAATCTGCGACAAGTGGTGCACAGATCGTACCCATAGGGATACCAACAATTTGTCTATCACACTTACCCTACTTCATCCCATTAAAACAGGACTATGTAAATATATAATTCCCTGCCATGATGTAATCTCTAACCAACAAGGCAGCATCAATAGGCAATATAAGTAAAACATAAATATGTTCATGTAAATATAATACAAAAAACAATAGCTTATAAAGTCACAATGAAGATACTCAATGACTTGGCAGACGCCAGAGCAACAAGAGAATAAACCATTAACAAGCAAGATCATAGACAAACATCACACGCCAATTAATCGTACAATTAAAGAGGAATGCCAAATTGCGAACTGTAAAGGGGTCCACCACCAAGCATGCAGTACGTTGCAAAATGATAGGGACATAACCTCTTTTGATAACCTTTTTAACAAGTTTAACAAAGATAGTATGAAAGTGATCATGACCAAGAATCTTACGAAGTTTATAAATCACATCACCATAGAAGTCAGGTTGTGATAGTCCTTGTCGCAGATGAGTCCTTAAATTACTTTCATATTTGGAAAGAAGATCGGGTTACGATAATAACATTTTGCAAAGGTTTTACGAAGTTTATGGTAACGGTAACCCTGATTGAGTAGATTTTTAGTTATACAAAGATTACGAATATTAAAGTCCTCAACTCGAGAACAAGCTCTTGAAAAACGAATAAGTTGAAACACATTCACCCCATAAGAAGTTGCTCGGGGAACATTCCCATCCAAGTGGGGGTAATTAACAATATCAAAATTAAAATCATCTCTCTTATCATAGATTTTGCTAATTATTTCATCATTTTAATCGAGAGATCTAAATAAAGAAAAAGAAGAGTTATTATCAGATATATTACCTTTGTTAAGCTGAAGTTCTTTAGGATAAATATTATTAACCATAGTTGGAAAGAAAGGGTTTTCAATGTTCAAGATATCATCCAGATACCGAGAGGTGTCATTAAAGGCTTCAATATCATCTGCCTGGTTATCTGGTGAAAGACTCAACTTTCATAGCAAAACAAACAACAAATCTGCGACAAGTGGTGCACAGATCGTACCAATAGGGATACCAACAACTTGTCTATAAACGGTGGTTCCATACCTGACGCAAATATGATCCAATCGGAAGATGAGTGATTCACAAACTTCATAGCAAGTCCACATAGTATAATTTTCTAAACTAGCGGATGCTTTTTGAATAAGAGAAATTAGCTTGTCTTTAATAAGGTGATGTGATAAGGTTGTATATAGTGTGGAGAAGTCAAAGTGCTTATTGATGAAACTTGACCTTTATTGAAAATGTTATCAAAGACGTGTCATGATATTTTATAGACCAAAATAAATTAATTCCAGAGTTTTCATAAGTTTTATCACAATTTTGTTTAACGTGATCTTAAACGGCAGTAAGACAATAAATTAAAAGTTTGGAGATGTTTGTTGTGATGCAGGCGCTAGAATTCGAAATAAAGCGAGCCGTATACGGATTTTTATGTAATTTTGGAATCCAGTACATAGTAGGCAGTTTTCTATTGCTTATCGTTTACACCAGCCTTGAAAGTAGTGCACAGAGTGATATGTGCGGAAACAACATCATCCTCAGTAGAATTAACTGGAGTATATGAATTGGTGCTGCCGAGTTCCTGAGATAAAACATTGACGTAATGTAGGCGTCAAACAATAATTACATTATTAGCTGCTTTATCTGAAGGAACTAAAACAAATTTATTATGAAATTCCTGAATTCCCGATTTTAAATTACGAAAGGAAAACCTAGGTCTCGGAGGAAGTAAAGAGGGGTTATCATTATAAAAGTTAATATAATACGTGTATATATAATTTTAAGAATTGATTTCGGTTCCCTATGTTCTATACGACACCGTTTAATACTAAAATCTTCAATGAAGTGGGCGATCTGGGCAGGACAGGCATTAAAATCAATAGTTGAAGGTAATCTGTATTTAGGACCTTCCGAAACAAATGCCGAATACGTCTATCAACAATATCAAAATTACAAGAGATGACATGACTTGCTGAAGCATAGCAAAATTTTGATGTGCTGCATTCACATTCCTTTGAAATATTATGTACTATATCAAGGTCCGAAACTGTTTTGTTGTAGTGGAAAATAATATTTATAATAGGCTTTTTATACTTATAACAAATTACTGGACTTTCTGAATTTTTGAAATATTCTGAGATGAATTCAACAACATGAATATGTCAAAAAATACTAGGCATGTCAATGAAATCAATACTTTTATTAATATATAGTAGTTTTCGAAAATGCCTGACTTGATCAGACTCCTTGTCAATATGGGGTCGGAGAACATGTTGTGTGTAGCTTTGATTTATGGAAGCAGTGTTATACGCTGAAATCATACTCTATCTATTACTTAACTGTTTTTCACCTACATGTGCTAAGATCGAAGGATCATAGTGAGTTTACCTCTACTTGTGATATATATGTTTATTTAGTAACTTTACTTTTAGACATAGTATTGTCTTTCATTTTGTAATCGCATCACAGATTTTCTGCTTTGCTTCATCATGTGTATTTGCTATAAATGTAATTGTTTGTTTAAGACAGAAAATGTTGATAAATGACAGACGATACTGTCACATTATGTTTCGTATTTGATAGCTTCGGGTTTCTTTTCTATTGATGAATATATTTGTTCTCCGTGTTTCCTCTGGGTATTAGCACTCTCGAACATACAGTCGCATCAAGTCCCATCCCCTAGAATTAGTTCGATGATCAACATTCGAAGATGCTTCAATTTGCAAAGCTACAACTTCATTATTTGCAGTATTTTGTGTCATTGTGTTTTTTCGGCTATTCAAGTAAACAAGCATACGCGCTACACTAACTGGTTTATCAAGCATTAATGCTTCAAGTTCATTGAATCTACAGAATGCGTCGCAAAACCTACAAGATGAAATATATGATTGCATATATGTTTTACGTTTATGTCTTATCATGATTTACGACTTCGATAAGACTTCTAAAGGATGTTATAATATGCTGTAAAAGTAAATACAAAAGTCGAACCAAAAATGTAGCATTCATAGAAGTCAACCAGCTAAAACCAACAATAAAATGGATAAAAAGAAGCAAAGTATGCAACGCCATCAACATAAAACGGGTGACAAGAACGGTACCGCCATGGCACGGTCATTTCCAAAAAGGCCACCTGTGGTTTAAACCCAGTTCTAGGGTGCATACAACCTTATTCTAACCGGATAAATGCCGGCCATGCTATATTAGCAAAGAAACTAGGCAGCATTAATAGGCATTCTAACACGACCTGCTCAGTCTTTCATATACACAAATAAGAGAGACTATTGTATGTTATTCTACGATAAAATACGACTGTTCCATTAATTCCCGCGTATATTTCATCCGTTGGAAGCGCCAAACCTTGCACACACCCTGATATAAACAAATCATATAAATCAGTACACATACAGAACAAGCTGATATATATGTAAACTGGGCTGTCTGTTGTATTTTTGAAAACTCTAAAATTACCGCAGTATCCCGATACAAAAACTTTAAAACTCCTTTAAATTCAGCAACTTTAGCAATCCTCAAAATCATCATGAAATGATGATTTTGGTTGTTTTTGGTTGTTGTTTTTTGTTACTGATTTTTTGATTTATATCTCTATTCTTCTGAATTTTTTACACTCCTTATTATACAACTTAAATCTCCAATAATCCTGCATTCTTCTAATTGAAGCTGCACCACAACCAACACACACTTGATACTTTGCATAAGTACCTTTTTTACATTTTATACAAGGTACTACTTGACTTGTTTTTAATCTGTATTTATGCAAACTGCAATAATCTGAATCTTTAGTTGGCTTGTTTTTGCACGGGTTGTGCAATCCAATCTTAAGAAATTTACAAACATTTATTTCCATTGTCTATCTTTACTATAAATATTTGTATATTAAATATTTATTTTTTTAATATATAACAAATAAGAAGAATGGAAAACGAAGAGACTATAAGAAATTTAATACGTTTGTACGATAACGGTGTAATAGGTAAGGAAACATTAGAGCACAGTCTCATGGTTATTCAACCACCAAAGACTAAACCATCCGAAGTTATTCAACCAGAGGAGGTTAAAGAAACCCCAAAAAATTCTGTTTTAGAAAACTTACGTAAAAGGCGTCGTAGAAAAAAGCAACGTAAAAAGGATAAGAAAAAATTACAAGTTGATGATGTAAAAATACCGAAAGCTAATGATGTGAAAATACAAAAACTTGATGATAAAATACAAAAAGTTAACAAGGTAAAAATACAAAAAGAACTAAAACTAGTTGATAATCCAAAATGTGGCTATTTCAAAGCATATGAAATATCTGCTAAAAATTACAAAGATCCAAGCATATTACTGCAAGATAAAAAATCTATAATAACCAAACAAATAAGTGAAGAAGTAAAAAATAATGGAATAAAATTCCAATTAGGTCTTACCATAGAATTATTCAAAGATGATGGTGCAACAAAAAAATACACCACAGCGGTATTACATAGTGAGCAAAATGCCATTTTATCAAATGAAAAAATAGATGAATTTTATGACAAATCATCTGCTGATATACAAGAAGGTTTAGAAAGATTTACAAATACAGCATCAGGATTAGAAGTTGATTACTGTATTACACTTTATTTGAATTTTGCAAAGTATGAGCCACTAAAAGGTTCTTCCTATATTTCTTTACATAAAGTAGTATCCGATAAGAAAGCAATTATAAATGTTAACAATAAAGATGATAGATGCTTAGAAGTAGCACAGGTTTCTGCTGTATGGCCTGATAAAAACAACCCAACTAGGATGTCTAGTTACAACAAACACATGGGTAAATTAAATATGAAAGGTATTGACTGTCCAACTCCGATTTCACAAATTCCAAAAGTAGAAAAACAAAACAACATTGCAATCAATGTTTACGGATATACTGTATCAAACAAAATTAAAAAAAGCATCATTCTTTCCATACAAAATATCAGAGCAACCGAAAAACATAAAAATAATTAATTTAATGTTAATCTTCGAAGATACTGAAATTGAACCAGAAGATGAAAATGATCCAAACAACGAAGAAGGTATTATAGATGATAATTACAACCCTGACAATCACAAGGAACCTGAAAAAGAAACAAAATATCATTACTGTTGGATTAAAGACATGAATAGATTACTTTACGATCAAAACAAACATCATGATAAAACTTACTTTTGTGATCGTTGTCTTCATGGTTACTATAAAAAAGAATTACTTGAAAAACATAGAGAAGACTGCGAAGGTATTAATAAAAATTCATGCAGCATCGAAATGCCAAAAAAAGGTGCAATTACCAAATATAAAAATCATCACAAACAAATGCACGTGCCTTACGTAATATATGCTGACTTTGAAAGTATACTTGAACCAAAATCTAAAGATTTCGGAAAGAAATCTAAAATTACAAGCGTGCACAAACCTTGTGGATTTGGTTATCAAGTTGTAAGATATGACGGTAAAGCATCAAAACCTGTTATTTATAGAGGTGAGGATACTATGGAAGCATTTATAAATAACTTGGAATGTGAAAAAAGTAATATTAATAACATATTTGATCATCCCGAACCTTTAGTTATGACAGATCAAAATGAAATAGATTATAACAATGCAACTCACTGCTGGGTATGTCAAACCATAATTAAAGATGATAAAAATTACAAAGTAAGAGACCATTGCCATTTTACAGGAAAATATAGAGGTGCAGCTCATAAAAACTGTAACTTGAAACTAAAAATAAAATCAGGTAAAACACCAATTCCTATTGTAATTCATAACCTTAAAGGATATGATAGTCATCTCATAATGCAAAAGCTATCTAAAATATCAGGTAATCTGTATTGCAAACAACGCAGAAAAGTATATTTCATTTAGTGCTGGACAGTTGAAATTTTTAGATAGTTTTCAATTCATGAGTAAAGGCTTAGAAGAATTAGTTGCCGCGACAGATAAATCTGATTTTAAAATTACTAAAAATCATTTTGGCAAACAAGCAGATTTACTTTTACGAAAAGGTATTTATCCGTATGAGTATATGGATAGCATGGATAAATTTGATGAAACAGAATTACCGCCTATAGAAAAAATTTACAGCAGTCTTAAAGATGAAATTACAAGCCCCGAAGATTATGACTTTGCACAAAAAATGTGGAAAGAATTCAAATGTAAAACTATTGGTGACTATCATGATTTATATCTAGCAACGGATGTACTTTTATTAGCAGATGTTTTTCAGACTTTTAGAAAAACATGCATGAGCGCATATAAACTTGATTCTTTGCATTATTATACAGCACCTGGATTAGCTTGGGATGCTTTACTAAAATATTCAAAAATAGAATTAGAACTTTTAACAGACATTGACATGCATTTGTTTTTAGAAAAAGGAATGAGAGGTGGAATTAGTATGGTATCAAAACGACATGCCAAAGCTAACAATCCCCTTGTTGCTAATTACAACCCGGATAAGCAAAATAATTTCTTAATGTATTATGATGCAAATAACCTTAATGGGCATTCTATGAATCAAGCACTTCCGTATTCAGGATTTGTTTGGAAACAAAAAAACAAAAGTGGTAACTTTTCTAAACCAAAACCTGCCAAACCCGGAAAAATTGGTAAAGGACAAATCTTAGAAGTTGATTTAAAATATCCAAACAGCCTTCATGATCTGCATAATGATTATCCACTTGCGCCAGAAAAGAAAGTAGTAAAAAAAGAATAGATGTCTACTTATCAAAAAGGCTTAATGAAAAAAAATACCATTTTAACAGAGCAACTAGTTCCAAATCTCATGGATAAAGAAAAATACATAATATATTATAAAAATCTAGAACTGTATTTATCCCTGGGTAAGAAACTGACAAAAGTACATAGAGTATTAGAATTTAATGAAAAAGATTGGATGGCTTCTTACATAAGTCTTAATACAGAATTCAGAAAACAATCTAAATCGCTGTTTGAAAAAGACTTTTACAAACTTATGAATCTGTCAGTATTTGGTAAAACAATGGAAAATCTTCGCAAGCGCACTGATATAAAATTAATCCGAACTGATGGTTCTGAAAATGAAAGGATAAGAAAAATAGTATCTAAACAAAATTTTAACCGCCGTGTAAAATTTTCAGATGATTTATCGGCGGTGCATGTAAACAAAACAAAACTAACATTAAACAAACCAATCTATGTTGGAATGTCAGTTTTAGATTTATCAAAGTGTCAAATGTTTGACTGGTATTATAATACACTGAAAAAAAGATATGGAAGTGATTGTGATTTATTATATACAGACACAGACAGCTTGCTTGTAGACATCAGAACAGATGATGCATATAAAGACATGGTTGAAATGAAAAGCGAATTTGACTTAAGTGATTATCCTCTAGATAACCCAATGCATGATGATACAAACAAAAAAGTATTAGGCAAAATGAAAGACGAATGTAATGGAGTTGCCATAGATGAATAAATTGGATTAAGACCTAAGATGTATTCTATTTTGAAATCGGATGAAAAACTCATTAAAAAAGCAAAAGGTACAAAAAAGTATGTAGTAAAAAAACATATAAACTTTGATAATTACAAAGATGCATTATTTAACAAAAAGGAGTATAATCATAAAATGAATATGATAAGATCTTTAAGACATCAGGTATACGGGGTAACAGTGGATAAGATTACACTATCACCATTTTACTCAAAAAGATACATCCGAGAAGATGGAATTACAACTGATGCACATGGCTTCTATAAAAACTTATGAATTTGGGTATCAGCAGGAACAATAAGTAGTTCTTCTTTAACAAATCCTCTTTGAGGCGCTGGTGCTTTCAAATAATAAACTCTAATACCTTGCGTCACCATATAACTTTTAATCTTGTGAATATCTACACTCCACATTGGATCAGTTGCTCTGCGTCTTCCACCTTCTTGTTCCCCGGGTTGATATAAATATCTTACGCTTGCATTCATACAGATAGGATCATCTTTTAATATTTTTGTTTCAACAGGAGGAGGCTTTTTTGTCTCCGCATTTATGGCTTTAACAACTTCTGGTAATCTCTTTACCCATTCTCTATTACGTTTTTGGGAATCAATTTCCTTAGCATACTGATAACCAAACAATCTTTCAGCTACTGTTCTGTTAAATCTTTCCACTAAAGCTTGGTCTCTATGTATTTCCGTTCTGCCTCGTCTGATATTTACTTTGTGTTTTGACATCAACTGCGATACTGCACCCATAAATTCTCTGCCTGGATCCACTTGTAATAATTTTGGATATTTCAAATGCCGACTGTATATTTTTTCAAATGCTTTGACAACTTCTTTACTATCCTTGGAAGTCAGTGGCTCCGCTTCTTTATATCTACTTGCAATATCAACCACAGTCAATGCATATTTATATGTCTTGCGTCCACGACCAAAACCAAATGTATCATGCGGCAGAAATAACAAATCAGCTTGATGCACTCCATTTTTAGCAGAAACATCAAACCTGGGTCTAATTATTTTCTTCGGCGCAGGTAAATAAATCTGCCACACAGCTTGTTTCTTTAAAAATTCTAATGCCTTTTTTTCACTGACACCAGCCTCTTTTGCTAATTTGTTAACTGCTGTGTAACCTCTCCAAAATCCTTTTGGGCTGTAATAAATCTTTTCCATTTTTTTCTACTAAAGATGAAACTTTATATAACTATAAAGAAAAAATGGAAATCACAACTGCACAATTTGATGAACTGCTTGAAGAGCAATATCAAAATAGCACAAAGAAATGGACAGACTTGGAAATAGATAAAATATACAAAATTACAGATACGAAAATAGTAGATACCGAATATGGTCCATCCATGGTATTGACATTATTAGACAATGGTGAAGTATGGGCGCCTGATCATCTTAAAAATAAATTAGAGAAGAGTGCTAAACCACCATATTATATTCGACCACTTGGATTGAAACCATGTAAAAACAACAAAAAAAATAGGTATCATGCATATGACTTAGTTTTTTCAAAGTAAACTTAGTCATTTCAAATCCAAAAAAGTCTAAAGTAATTATAGTTTTAAACTATTTATTTTTTTATGAACTCAATTTATACGCCACAAATCCAGTTGCAGCCATGCCCACCACAATAAACGTAATTTCTCTATTCTGTTGATCCGGAGATGGTGTATAAAAATCACTCAACTTAGGCTCCGGTTCCAAAAGCAAATGTTTGCCAGTTATGTAATAATACTGTTTCATAGCTTGGTCCACATCATCAAAAGTCTGCTCTGCATGATGCTCTTTTTGCAGTTGTTTATTAATAAAATCTAATCTCTCTGTTCTTTTTTTATTCCACTCCACTTGTGCTGCGTTTAATTGTTCTACGGCTTTGTCATGTCTTTCCTCATCTGAATGACTTCCCATTTTTGAAAAGAAATAATTTGAACCACTAAACGCTAATGCATTTGTTAATGCGCCACCTATCATCATTGCTACTGCACTTGCCATTTTTTTTATATATATATTTTTTAAAATTATTTCATAATATCCGCAGGAATAATACCTTGCTTAATTAACATATCCTTTGTAGCCATTGCTAACATTATATCCACAGACAGCATCCCAACATTTTCTATATTAAAATCCACTTTAGGTGCTGGTCTTTTTAGTATTTTTCTGCCAATCTCAGAATATCCAACAGTTAGAAGTGTTTCCACTCCTGCATGATACATCATATTTACAATTTGTTTTCCGTCAATACTTGCTGCCATTTTTTTATATTATTTTTTATAGTATTTTTTTAAATAAATTATTAAAAACAATCAAACGGGTCTTTTGGTGCAACATGAACAGGTTGCACAGCTACCGGTTGCGTAGCAGATTTCTTGTTATAAATATACAAACCCAACCCAGCAATGCCTAATAAAACCAGACACGGTGAAATATAATTTTTGTATACGTTTATTTTGATTTTTTCTGGTTCTTCTTCACCTATTGTTATTTTTGTTATTTGATTTGCAGCATCTTGCTTTGCAGCATTTTGATTTGTAACATCTTGAAGCAAACGCTTTGCCTTTTTTGCCGCTGCTCCTTTTTTTCCAGCTTCTACTCGTTTTGGATTTTTTACTTTTTGTTGTTCAACAGGTTGTGTAACAACAGGTATAACTTCACTCTCTTGATTCTCCATTTATATTATCTATAATTTAATTTTTATTAAAATCAATATGTCTAACAGTTGTCAGTATTGCTGTAAATGGTGCTAAGCACATTCCATACCTGTAATACAACTCACAACAAGCACTTGTCAAAGCATGATTAATAAATGGGTCTTCTTCCAAATCTTCTATCAGCTTTGGTGGATTGGTTACATTAAAATATTTTGATACTCCCATCACATACAAGTTAATAAAAGAATTGCCTAAAGTTTTAGTCATGCTTGCCCCAAGCCTTGCTTCATATCTGCAGTAAAGTTTGTTAATTTCATCTTGGGGCATGCTATCTATATTCGTGAGTTGTATGTCCTTACCCAAATATTGACGACTACCACCGCCAGCCACTATGGCTGATAATCTTTCTTTTTTTGTTTCTTGTTGCTTTGATTCATCTGGTTCCGTCTGTTCCGATATATTTTGTAATAGTTCTTCCGCATTCATTTTTATATTATTAATCTTATTTTTTATCTTGAAATAAATATAAAATACAAAACAACTAGCTGCGATAGTCATGCAACTAGTAATTGTTAGTATTGTTAATAGCATTGTTATTAACATTGCTATTTTTTCTATTAACATTATTAATTTGCTGCAAGCATTGCTATTAACATTGCTACTTTGCTATGAGCAATGCTATTAGCAATACTATATTCATGGTCAGTATTGCTATTAACATTGCTACTTTGCTGTTAGTATTACTATTAGCAACAGTTGTAAAAAAAATATATTTTGTAATAATAAAAAAAATAATATTATACAAGAAAAAATGGATTTGAAAATAACAGACGGTGAGAATAGTGATTATAACAAAAATAAAACGGCACTGGATGTTATGACAAGAGATGACGTAAAATGTTGTATATGTGTTTCAGAAAGTGATTTTTTACAAACGTATGCAAAAGGTGCAGAGGAAACGCCTGTAATTTCTGTGACAAAGGACGGCGTAGAATATTTTATATGTGAGCCGAGAGAGTATGTTTTACAAGACCCACAAAACATTAGTAGTGCTGTTGTACCGATATTGGTTAATGCATTGAGTTTATGGTTTGTATGGGAAACTATAGTTTGTATTTTTAAAATAAATTATTTAACCCAATAACCAGTTGGTTGGTCAGTCCTCAATATCAACTTGGAATATTTAGTCTTAGCTAAAGCTTTTCTTATTCTGGTTCTCTCTTCCAGTGTAGGAATAACATCATTTTCTCTCAAACAATTTTCAAAACTATCTCTGTCTTTGGTGTAAAACATACACAAACATTTTGCTTGCTCTCTCAAATCTTTCAATACAGAATTATATCTCTGTGAAATGACCCACACTGATTGTTTGGCGTGACGACCAGAGAATGCCAACTCTGATAACATATCTTTTTTCTTTGTTAATTCTTTTGTTGCTGAGCAATCGTCAATAATGTATAATGTGGGCTGGCCAGCATATTGTTTGAAAAAGAAACGCAACAGTTCTTGTCACATTTCTTTACCATTGCTCACGGGATTGACAATTATTATTTTTTTATCTTTAGGGTTTTTCACATCTCCTATCCAGGATCTATTTTTATAAGCCTCGTTCCACTCTATGGTTGGACACAATATAAGTATATGTTTAAAAACTCCAACATACTCTTGTTCAAGTATGTCAAGAACAAACTCTGTTTTACCACAGCCTGTCTGACCACAAATAATGGCACTGTGTGAATATTTAGGATATTTTTGTTGTAAACTAGTATCGTACTTCTTTGAATCTTCCATCTTCAAAATTGATTTGCGCATCTTGTATTATATATATATAAATATTTAAAGTTTGATCTGCATCTGCTTTTTTATTTATTAGTATCGTTATACCTTCACTGCCGTTTTCTATTCTTCTTCCACTGCCGTATATTAAATTGTCCTCACATGTTCTAAGGTCAAGCCACAAAGCATATGCTTTTGTTAGATAGGTCTCAAGAGAAACATTGGTAAAGTTTAAGTCCCTCGCTGCTATTTCTGTCTCTTTGTTTCTTTTTGATGTTAAAGCAAAATATTTGTTGACTTCATCCCAATGTTGATATGCCTTCATGCCCTGACTATACAACTGATTTGGTACTCCCTCTATTGTCATTTCAACCTTTTCAATCTTTGGGTTGTAATAGGTTTCTGCGCTTGTTCTTACTGGGTCTTCAAACAGCATTAAAATACCTTTCATGCTCTGTGCTGGTACATTAATGTTGATATTCCAAAGGGTTTCAGATTTGTTTGCTGTTATTTTTCTATGTCGCAAGATACGATCATACATAAATACTATCTTACCATTGATTTGCTGTCTTATTTGTCTAGATAATTCAACATCACTAACCGTATCAAATTCCAAGCAGATATTTTTTATTACATAAGATGCATCAGCATCACTGCTTTTGATAACTTTGTTATAATCGTTAAACGTTAATTCATATTCTAACCTATCGCCAAGCCCCGCTTGATAAAATGGCATATGACTTTCTAACATTTCAAAGTCCAGTGGAATACAAAATCTATTTCCATAAGCTGCTGCTATAGCTTCATCTCCGGTGTCTGAGGAAGCATCTCCCGCGCTAACTCTATGTTTTAGCATGTTTGGTTTACCAATACCTTGGTAAGCTGTGTTTAATCGTTCAGTAGGGCTTTTCCATAAATCTACATAACAATGATATATATCACTGTCATCTATTGACATGACTTCATTACCACTTATTCTTATTGTCATTTTTTTTACAATTGTTCTACCCAGATTTTGAAATAGAGTAGCGTTGGCGTCTGTTCTGCTTTTAAGTTCTATTTCAAAGGCAAGACGAGCAGTACGTGGAACTATCACATCATTAGTACTTAGATTGGGAAATCTTACAAGCAATTGCTGGTTTTGGTCTATTGTTGATGGATTATTAGTTATTACTACACTTGTGCGGATGCCTTTGGCACCATGAGGTTCTCTTAGTTTTCTATGAGGGCTGAGTTTGTTTCCGTAAGCTGACATTGTTTTTATTTTTTAAATATATTTTTTAAAATTAAATAAAATAAACAATGGCTGAAGGAGGATTTGAATATGACAATCCTACGTGTGATCCAGATGATTATGATGAATATTATGATTTTGATGATGATGATGCACCGATGTTGCCTGATTAGCCTGTTCTAAGAAGTCTTCTTAATCAAAGCGACCATATTGTTGAACTTCGTGGGGAGATGAAAGAATCCGAACTTGAAGCATTCAAGAAAAATCTTGTAAAATCCTTTTATAATGAAATAGGAAAACGATATAAAATGGAACCGGACAAAATGGATTATGACCAGTTTAAAGTATCAGATGATGGTAAAACATTATACTGGATTGTTGGTGATAAAGAAATAAGAATAACTGCCAGGCAAGGCTCTTTTACATTTCTTGCTCTTGGTTCTTTGGCAAATGAATATAACAGGGTTATTGGCTCTGGGGGAACAAGGGCGGTAAGACAGTTTTTAAATTTGTCGGAGTATGACAGTAAAACAAAATTACCACAAAAAGCTCGACAAGCGTTGCAAGAGTTGGAGAGCACAATAAACGATTTACCAGATAATGTGGATGCTATTCCATTACAAGATTTATCAAATATTATGGATAACATAGATACATCAGTACAGTCAATGGAAGATACTCTTTATAACTGGGATGTGGATGAGCGTTCTGATGTTTCAACACAAACAAATATAGACAAGCGTGAAATGGATGGAATAGTAAAAGCGATGACAACTGTCAAGGAAGAACTCACCAATAACGTGGCAAAACTCACACAACTTGATAAAGACATAACAAGAGAAGAACAAAAGTTAGAACAAGCTAAGACTGATAATGATGAATTCCAGATAAAAAGAATTAGCGATCGCATCAAAGACCTTAAAGATGAGAGAGGTGCAAGAATGGATGTCATTAATGAAAATAGAAAAGCTTTTCGTAATCAAGTAAGCAGGATAAAAGAGACAATAAACAAAATGTTAAATGAGGATACAACTCTTGGTGAGAGGATTAAAACCTTGTTTAGGGAGCAAGGTATTACTATTGTTAGTATCCTGACTGCGTTTGGTATGATTCTTGGGGTGATAATTAATTCTATTATTCCCACATCAAGTGCTGCTCCAACTCCAACTCCAACTCCAAAACCTGATCCATCAAGTGTAAAAGACTGGATAAAAAAACAACTACTTAATCTTGGTAAACGTCTTGCCAACCTAGCTGGTAAAGCTGCTGCAGCACTTCCAGGAGTTATTGGTGCAATAGTATCATGGCTTTTATCTGCAACAGGTAATGTTATTAATTGGCTTGGTAACAATCTATGGGCTTTGCTTGTGTTTGTTTCCGGGTTGTTATATGTGGCAGCCAAAGAGTGGTTTAGTAAATCTCATAAATAAGTAATGCAGCAAGACCTATTACTATAGTACCAACAATTATAGTTGTTTTGTTATCTTCGTGTTCAATCGCTATTTTTTGTATTTCTGGCGGGTTATGTTCCACAGTTTTATGTATTGATTTATCTGAATGTTCCGGTAAAAATTTCTTTGTCGTGGTGCCTTGAAAAGGTTGAATATTTTTTGGTGGCACTGGTTTTACATTTACATCCTGGTTCAATCCTAATGCTTGTGCATCGGTTGCTATTACAATTTCATTATTGTAGTCTTGTATTATTCCAATTCTTAATTCCATGTCACTCGGAGACATGTACAATCCACTTCCATAAACAAAATTTACTTTACTTCTTGCATATTTTAAAGTGTTTTCATATCTTGAAATTTGACTGGGCAAGTCGATGGGGCTATTTATTGCGTCCTCTACATTTGCTAAAAATTGTTTCTGTGCATCAAATGCTGTTCCAGTTCCCAGTATATCTGTTCTTGTTTGTGATTGTGAACCAAGAGTTGCCCAGCAGTATGTTCTTATGCTGTCATTGATTCTTTCTACTCCAGCTCTTGTAAATCCAGATGAATCATCTAGTATAAAAGTAGACCAGCTATTGTCAGCCTCAGATCCTTGTGCAATGTAATCAATGTGATATGTTTTATCACTCTCATAGACTGTAAAACTCATCGTTTTGTTGTCGTATACAGTATTTACCAAAGGATGATAACCAATATTTGTCCAGTAATTATAAATTGTTCCTAGACCATTATTATAGCTTTGTTTCTGTCTCCAGTCTGAATATAAATCAACGTTAAACTCCTTGCATATTCTCTCGTATGCGTTTCGGTTATATGTGTTACTAAATGCATTCCAATTTGAGTCTTGTGGCATTGCTACACTCATTTCAAATAATATTCTTCTGACTTGGTAATAGGCATGAAATCGAAATAACGAACCAACCAAAGCATCAGCTTTTAGATGATTGTTAAAATCAATGCCACATCCAGTTGTCGCACACCAAATAGCAAAGTTTAACTGATTCTGCCAAAATAACATCCAATCTGTTCCCCAACGTTGGACTATAGCATCTGATTTGACGTATGGGAGTTTGTATTTTTCAAAGACATTTGGAAATGATGCTTTAAAGTTTTTACCGTCTGATGTAATAACTATGTTTTGATTTATTATATCTATCACTTTCTTGCTAAAAGTATTTGCATAGTGAGCATCTGGGTTATATTTAAATTCTTTAGAAATCATTTTTATTTATGTTTTTATATATATATATTAAAAAAAAAATGTTTCATACAATTTCAAACATAGACAACTCTATTAACTTACAACAGTATATCGATAATAGAAATGGAACGAAGCGCGTCGGATTAAAAAGTTTTACATACACTATTGGTTGGTTTAATATTAATCATGAAACCATAAAAACACGAAACCCAGATAAAACAGAACGTTTACCAGATGGACTCTATAACTTTAAAGACTTGATGAGAGTTTTTAAAATTCTACTAAATGAAAAAATTACCCTGAACATTATTGTCCAAAGTGCTGAAACCTTTATAAATACGCCAATAGATACACGAATGTCAAGCGGTCTTTCAAAAATGCTGGGATTCGAGGACAGAAAATGGTTGAAAGGTCTTCATTTCGGAAATTACCCAATTGATTTAGCTCCTTATAAACAGCTATATGTTCATCTGAAACAAGTTAATACGAGTAGTAATTATTTCAATGGTGCACCAAGCACTATTATAGGTGTTGTACCTGTAGTAAATAAAAAGTTTGGAGATATAGTATATACAAGTTTTTATCCTGAATATCACTGTCTTATGAATGGTGCAATTACTGAATTGAAAATAGAAGTCAGAGATGAGTATGGCAACAAAATAGATAATCACGGTTTGCCTATGAGTTGTGTTTTAGAAATTATTTAAAAAATATATTTTTTTAAAAAAACAATGAGTATATTTGGACCACCAAGCTCTGAAGCAAGAGAAGAAGACTTGAATGCTTTGATAGAGATTGTTTCAATTTTACAAAGGCAAGTTTATACTTTTAATGACAAGTTTGATAATCTTAAATATGGTATTATAACAATATTTGCAGAGGCTAAGGGCCCACTTGTGTTGAATAGAATACTCTCATTTGGTAATGGTGGGGCAGAATCAAATGTGGGGCATGTAATGACACGCCGTGGACGGATTATGGGAATAGATTTAGCAAGTGACCGATTAGTTGGTGACGTAACTGTAATAGTTTCTGTCAATGGTGTTGAACAACCAAATTATGGTATAACGCTTCACATCATTCCACGCAATCATGATAACTTTGATGAACCTTTAGAGATTGGCGCTGGTTCTGTTGTTAACTTTGTATGCAAGGTTGCTAACGCTACCGCTGTAAATACAGTGGCATCATTATTAATTGAATTAATTTAATTTAATTCTACGAGCTGGCTTGATTTTTGTATCAACAAAAAAATATATTATATACAAAATTGTATAACAGTATGATAATTAGTGTACTGGGTATTGAGAGCTTGCCCTTAAAAGATGTGTTTAATAATTTAATATTAAACATTTAGTCTTTGAACTATTTTTTTTTTAAAAAATATAATGTTATAATTATATGATAAAAAAATGGAAGAACAAGAACCAGACATGGAATCGGAGCCAGAAGAGTATGAACCTGTAGCGCTAGAGGAAGTATGGGATTATGTTTACAAGTGTGTTACGGGATATCTTTGAAGACTACAAGTGGTCAACATTATCTGTTATTATATTACTATTTATGCCGCAGTACTCGTAACAACAATTATCACGTCGTTTTAAAATCCTGTCCGGTTGCTGTAAATACTGTGGCATCATTATTAATTGAATTAATTTAATTTTTATTTATTAATAAAAAAATGAAGCAACCAACGGCACCAAGTATATATCCTGAGTTGCCAGTGGAAGACGGACAAAATTATAGATTACAAAAGATTTCAGAGATTGAGAAAAAGTTAATTACAGAACGAGATATACGCCAGTCACTTTATAAAAAATATAAACGTGGTATTAATATTACAGATGGAATTGACACTACCTTGATATCTGCAGGTGTTATTATGGCTGGGATTGGATTTGTTATTCCAGTTTTGTTACCTTTAGAAATAGCAGCAATAGTATGTGGAGCTACAGGTGTTTGTGTTAATTTTATCAGACGCAAGCTTAATGTAAAAGCTCAAAAACATCATGAAATAAAAACTTTGGCAGAGGCTAAGTTAAATAGTATAAAGCAGTTAATATCAAAAGCGTTGAGTGATGCACAAATATCTGATCAAGAGTTCAAGTTGATTTTGGATGAGTTAGATAAATATTATAGTTTAAAAGAAAACACTAAACAAAAAAAGGCTAAAATAAGTGAAGCTCAAAAAAAAGAACTAGTAGAGCAGGGAAGAAAGGAAGCAATGGTAACCTTACAAAAAAGTCTAAAAAGTGTGTAATAAATTGTTTTAGTAATGTGTATGAGTACGATCCACCACCTTTGTATTCAACCTAGAACCTTCTAAAAATATAAAAATAAATACAAATTTAAAATGGACTTACCTTTCATGAAAAATAATCCTAGTTTTATCCTAACTCTTTCAGGTCTCTATTCCCATAGGGTATGTCACCGTGTGATACTAATCCGTAGTTCACAGCCTTTTATACCCGTCAGAAAGACCAAAAACTTTACCGATTGGTTGATATAAATAGACACTTATCACACTTATCACATGATCTTCACCAATTGGTTGATATAAATAGACTCTTATCACATGATCTTCAACGATTGGTTGATATAAATAGATGCTTATCACATGAGCTAATACATGTGACAATAATCACGTAACCTTACTCTGACATGACAATAATCACGTAACCTTACCTACTACACAAAGCTTAAAACCTTAAAAATTTAAACTTGCAATCTTCACTACCCCCATTTTAAAAAAGTTTTAATAAATCAAGTAAAATCACCATTTCATGAAATATTTGGGCAAAATCAACCAAAACAACCAAAATCATCATTTCATGATGATTTTGAGGATTGCTAAAGTTGCTAAATTTAAAGGAGTTTTAAAGTTTTTGTATCGGGATACTGCTGTAATTTTAGAGTTTTCAAAAATACAACAGACAGCCCAGTTTACATATATATAAGCTGAGAACATTTGACGTCATACAGCGCAAGCTATATGACGTAAGCAATGACTTAATTGTTTGTCACGTGACTACTAGTGTATTTAAACACACTGTACCGTGCAGAAATTGGCATACGGGAGCTTCCGATGAAACAGCCTGTAAACATAGCAGCCTGATTACCGTGACCTCCGAGATAATATATAGTGCCCCCACAATAGCGTAA
Organism: Cyrtodaria siliqua; assembly: GCA_037043455.1. Taxonomy (NCBI): domain Eukaryota; kingdom Metazoa; phylum Mollusca; class Bivalvia; order Adapedonta; family Hiatellidae; genus Cyrtodaria; species Cyrtodaria siliqua. The sequence goes on along the minus strand of JAWPHD010001524.1, from coordinate 14,113 downwards.
ACAATGGGGCTATTGTTGTGTTAGAATCGAAATAATAAATACGTACCTGTATTTTATCGGTGAATAAAATACAGTTAGGAGTTCGGATGCGTAGTAATTAAATCGCGAGTGCGTTAGGATGTATATATGAATGCAAAAAAGCAAGGAAAACTGACATTAAGATAGCAGTGTAAGTAACTTGACGTTCTAGCCGAGTATTCATTATTTAAATTATTGATTGTGAACAAAGAGTGTCTAAGCACCGAGAATAGTGAGAACACCTACAATAAAGGAAAGTAGGGGTCTGTGTATGAGAGGTCGCTGAAGATATAAAACCTATATAACACTATAAATGTAATGTTGAATAGCAAAACAACACACTACTAACTAATCAAACTTGTTTCGACTTCCGAATGTTTTACGGAATGTTTCCAGATGTTATGTCTTTTATTATTATACGTAAGATATAAAACAAATGTTGCCTGTTTACACTGTCCCGAGACAATTTGAACAATATTGGCATTTGTCAATCGTCCATTGCTTTTATTTATATACTTATAAAAGATGAGAAAACCACCGATGTGTACAAACAATCGACTTCAGTTTAAATATATGTTAAATAAACTTAATCCCTTTTTTAATATACAATGACAACATGCTTGAATGATGTGAACGAAGTGCAACGCTAATACCATAACAAATGGACTCCGAACAATATGTTCTTTAAAGCAATGTGTGGTACAATGTTTTTTTTTGATCGCCGATTCAAACGACATCAATACGTCTTGCCTCGTTAAAATAACAAAACAATGCATGTAAACCTACTATCCTGTTAGAACCCATTTGAAAGCGTAGGAGTATTTATAAACGTGGGAGGATGTAACACAGGCGTGTGCTTTTTAAGTTTTTTCCAGATCCCTTACATGAATTAATTGTATCCTTACCTCGACGTTAGCCATATTTACTTTGTTCTGAGTTTTGAGTGCCATTGTTAAATATTCATTCGTCAAAGGTTCCACTCAATGAACACATGTCTCAAATGAATTCATGCATGTATTTGCGTTTAAAACGTGTTTAAATATCGTTATAGTGACAACTTATTCCTCGGAGAAATACTGATTTGATGTTACGGATATGTCCATTTGTAAGGATTATCTGTACACCCGATGAGGAAAATAAATGTAATATACCAGAGAAGTACACATCCGTGAAACATAAGATGTCCTCAGCCTAAATCCTAAAGCGTCCGGTAGCCTTTGATGTTTTGTCTTCAATCGTGCTTTGTCGTACCCATAACGATATATTCTCACGTTGCTCAGACATCTGTCAAGCTACTAAGTGCATTATTAGTGGTTGTCTATGTTATGCATTATTACATACGTATATATTCATGGTCAACTCTGTGTTCAGCTTATATCTTTTATTAATGCTGCTTAATCTGTTAGATGTTAAACTGACGGAATTACATTATTTACTATGTAATGTATTATGGATTGTCAATAGAGTAAACGTGAAGTTTGATGAAGCTTAGAACCCGGTTTTAACCCCCAGCGTCTATTTTGATATTAACCGTTACAAGACGGTACCACTATTGCCAACTCTTTTAGGTTCATTCACTCTGTGCATATATTCAATATATCTGTTGTTTACAATGAGTGCTTTCGGAGACTGATTTCTGTGAAATGTTAAGTTCGTACTTTTCTATTTCCTAATTGGTTTTCCTATGTATTTATGTATTTCTGTCGGTAATCATATTACTCATCATATTAACAAACAACTGCTCTAGCATAGTGATAACTGAAATAAGTAGAAGAACTCAATCATGCAAAACACATAAGATGAAATTGGCTAGCTAATATCCATATCAGATGTATGTCTTTAATTGATTAACGACATTCTTGAACTAAAGTTAGGATAATCACTAGGACATATATCCTACAATAAACTAAGTAGAGCTTATTTAAAATGACGCTTTCTAGAGTATTGCAAACAACATGTCCCTTTGTCAGTAGGATTAGCTAAGTGTGCCTCTTGCTCGCTTGCCACAGTATTTCCTTCAAAATGGACTATAAGATGTTTCAACGCAGGCAAGGTTCAGTGGTGGGGGTGGGACATGGGCATCCCAAATCTGAGAAGTTATGAACATGCACGTGGGGTAACAATCTCATAATCTCAATATTCTGTATCCGCCCCTACAACGGACTAAAGGTTATGGGATGGGGTGTTTGTGTTTGGAAAATGTAAACATAACTAGCATGAATCTGTTTTTATTTACTTACAATTTATCATTCTTACAGTTCATATTTTGTTTTTGTTGAAAAATGGTTTTAAATACAAATAGAAACATGTGACTTGTTTTAAAGTGACATTATTGTACTTCCCCGAAATATGCCGATACTGCGAATGCCCACACCTAGTCATCGCGGGATTTAATCAACTCTGAGATGTTATCTCGAACGATTGTGCTAGTTTTGTCATGCATCCTACGAGAAACTCCAACGCTTCTTACTTGCGTGTTAAGTACTGGATGTGCGAAGAAGATAACTTTTGAGTGATTATATTGATGTTTAGGATGGTACTAATTTGCGCTAATTCTATCCTAGTCCTGGTGGTAATAGACATGATAGATGGCCATTTTCTCATATTAAAAACTAATGTAGAACCTTGCAGTACCACAGTAGAAAACTTGGTAAGACGTTGCAAGGAGTTTTATTTAAAAACTAGAACATATACCTAAAAGCAAAACTAGAGGCATGACAGAGCACAAACGAACTAAAATTGTACTAAGAATTTATGAAATGCATTCGCAAATACATTACGTTGACATTCCTTTTTTTATTTAAAATGGCTTTACATGTATATGAAACCTGTAACCTGTACGGGGATAATGGTCTTGTTCATGGGTGGATGGGGTAGCTGTACGAACAGCACTTACGATAATCATATTAAACAATTGTTATCTGATGTTATACCTATATATATACCTATATTATACCTATGAACACTCACAGTAAAATATCCATCTGCTTTAACTTACTAGCGCCTCCTTCCATTCCCCATATTACCTCACTTTCTACAATATGCCTTATTTAGTGTTGAAGACAAATATATGTATGTGCGTAAATGTACTGCAGTCTTACGCATATATCTGTATAACCAAGAAGCCTACACAAATAACAGACACGTGACTTAGATTTCTTTCTACCTCTTTTGTGAGGCAAAAGCTAATGGAACACGTATTTGTCTAGACAAAATAAATGGATTATTATATTTAATTTAGGAGATTTATGTATGTCTCTGTTGGGAGTGACAACGATGCTTATTTAGAAAGAGGATTACAAACCCCCGTAGATATTAGTTTACATGACATGGTGAGTTTCTGGTCGAGCGAAATTAAACAGTCCATGCATCAAAGACACGTAAATATTAATAAATAAAAGTAACATCATTGGTTCTTTTAAATATGATAATTAAAAATACAAGACCTCAATTTGTTCTCATACACAGCAGGAATATTATCTAGGCATGCATTTTTTATGTTTTACATATGTGATACATATGCATTCCATATATGTATTTCATATGAAAGTAACACATATGTAATACATATGAAAATATATTTTGCTAAAAAATATTAAAAATAAAAAAGGATGTTAAACCATTATCTACAATATTCTACCATTTATTTAAAAATACTTCATGTATTTCATGTATAAGTATTTCATATGAAATACATATATATACATTATATATGTGGTACAGGTCTATTATTTTAACATGAAACATATATGAGTTACATATATAACACATATGTACCATTTACATCAGTGGCACATATGTAAATAACATGATGTACATATGAAAAAATGCAAGTAATAAAAAAGTAATACATATGTGGCACATGTCACAACATTTTTCCTGTGTAGACCTGATATACTGATATCTAAAAGAACAAGACCATAGCAAAGTAAACATCTCCCTGACACTGGCTCAATCAGAGGTATGCCTGAATTAGAACACCTTAGCCTTTCATCTAAGCTAAAGACTCAAGCGAACTATTGTAACACGTTTCGTCCGACATTTACGTGCGTTCATCTTTCAACATTAACTAAATTTAAACACATTTTGAAGTTTCTGGGTGACCGGTATTACTAAACCTGTCCAAATATTTAACATATTATTTTCGAAAAAAAAGAATGAGCCGATTTTAATGGAGTATTTTTCCAAAAATGATCGATACATAATAGGCTATAAGCCTGGCTATGTGGGTTTGTTATATATACATCTGTAGAAGTAGACATAAAAGTCGAACAGGGCACGAACCATTTAAGGGCCACAGTCAACCACAAATACACTAAGAAATAATCAATAATTACAAAGATGAATGGAAGGCAAGATGTGACATCAATAACATGAAAGGTTTGGCCACCGTCTTGAAATGGTCAGTGGCAAACAAGAACGCTGGGGGTTTAAACCATGTTCTACACAGGAAAAATGTTGTGACATATGCCACATATGTATTACTTTCTTATTACTTGCATGTTTCTTTCATATATACATCATGTTATTTACACATGTGCCACATATGTAAATGTGTTACTTATACCTGAAATACATAAAGTATTGTTTTATTGTAGAAAATGGTTTAACATCCTTTTTTATTTTCAATATTTTTTAGTAAAATATATTTTCATATATATTACATATGTGTTACTTTCATATGAAATACGTATGTGGAATGTATCACATATGTAAAACATAAAAAAGTCAAGCATCGAAAGCATTGTGGTTTGCATACAGCTATCTTATTGATATGGATAATTAATGTAATACATTAAAAGTACCTTGGGGCAAAAACCAGCCCCACTCCAAGGGTCAAAGCTTTTAGTAAGATATAGTAAAACAATTTAAAATAACACATCTCTAAAACTTTTAATTCGCTACGCATGGAACATCTATTTGGCACGAATATCATACTTGTAAAAGATTTATTTCATTCAAATAAGTGGAACATTACCGTGAAAATAGCCATTAGTCTAGGGAGGATCTATGAGTGTTTATTCAATATAAAATGATATAAATAGAGTTGAATACATCATACTTTACATTTACGAAGCTTGTAACGCCTGGTTTTATATTTCTATCCAGGCCTAACATATACTATTGATAATCTACAGTGCTTCGGGTGACGTTGTAAAAGTTGCATTCATCAAACGCCGTAGTTTATTCACACTTGAACTCCTTTCCTGCTTTGAATTTATTGACGATGAGCCGTTCAAAATCACCTACAATGTTAATTATGTCTGCAGAATTGTTACACATATTTCTTGTTTAGTGTGTATGTTTCTGGTCGAAGACATTTTTATCATGACACATATCAATTGATGTGAAGACCTTAGAGAATGAAACTGTAATGGGATTTGAGACAGCCTTCAAGCGTTATATTGCCTATCAAAGCTGCTTTGTTGTTTAGACAATAGTTCATTTCGGGGATTTCTTTATTTACACTGTCCCGTTTAATTGGGATGACAGTAGGGTAAGTGTGAGGTTTGGTGCACCCTAGAACCTGGTATAAACCCCTAACGGCCTTTTTGCCACGGACCGTTCCAAGGCGGTAGCCCTACTGTCAGCCCTTTTCGTGTTTGTGACGTCATATACCTTTAGTATTACTATTGCCATTCTTGTTTGTCTTTTTGCGTTTTTTCGGGTTAACTGTGTTCTGTAAAAGCTGCATTTTCTGTTCGATTGTTATACTTACTTTTATTTACTATACTAAGCTGTATTGGTAAGTTTCCTTCGAGTCGAGTAAAGTACAATTAACAGGACACATTTCGATTTCTGTCCAAAGAATAAATAACCGCTTTAGATCATGCAGTGATTGTAAAACTGGATACAATCGTGTACTTATTTTCTCAATAACCGTTCGTGGAGCTTTAAGACAAATTAGTGTGCATTAAGGCGATGGTTCATTGCTCGTAAGTGTGTCATGATGAACGACGAAAGTATCAGATATGCATCCCTCGATACACCAGCTGACTCTACCCTGAAATATACACAAACAATTATCTACATATGTTTATTTGTATTAGAAAAAACGTTGACATTGTCAAAGAATTGTCCTTTGCATCTTTGGGACAAGATGTTTTTTAGACATAAACCCAGCCCACGTCAGTGTATGTTTTAGACGCATAGTGTTTTCCTGAACCGGTACTTCGGTTATTGTGCGATCCCTATGCACAGATAAAAGATCATGTTCCCATTTATTTTTTTCAGGGCAGAGCTTTGGTTCACAGATTTTGCAATTTGCAAGATACAATATCCTAACGGTGGATTATAATAGTTAAACAGTTGCGTTTCAATCGAGATAGTGTTGTGTTTTTTTGTTTAAACTTTGTCGGTATGCTGTAAATACATTTAACTATTTGGATTTTCGTTTTTCATCATGTTTGTATTATAATCAATTTTTCATGTACTTTTCATTTATTTGAAAATAACAACTGACATAGGTACATAAAACAGTTAATAATGTTAATTATTAAGTCAATGCGCCCAGCCAAAAATACAGTTTACAAAAGGGAACAAAATAATTCCCATGCAGCTGTCCAAATTGTTCAAAACATTCCCCGATGCACATTTTTCCTGGCGATTATAAATGGCGGATGTAATGAAACTGTAACTTTAGTACGTCGATCTTGGCCTCAACTTCATTTCTTCGAAATGTCATCTGCCTCAGTTGAGAAATGTGAATAACTGGTATTTGATCAAAAAACATTTCAACCTTCTGTAACGTACGACATGACGTTTTAAGACGTTCCTGTGACAAAATGTGTTATGAATTACGAATATAAAATAACCACTTAAATACATGTCAATGGAAAAGTTATACTTACTTTTGTTGATGTTTGCATTTATGATTGAATCGAAAAATCCGTTCGCTTTAAATTGAAAACCTAAACCAAACAAAGTAGTTCGTTTTGTAATGTGTACCAACACCGTGCGCAGCGTCCGATGATGTTATACCATTTTTCACGCGGAACTTTCACGGTATAATATCCCTCTGCTTTTATTAACGCCGCCTACCATTCCCCATATTATCTCACCTTATACATTATGCCTTAAGTGTTGATGACAAATATACGTATGTGTGTAAATGTACTATATTTTCGAGCTGATGATGGAGATATTTGTATAACCATGTATCTGAAGCTCAGTTAACATTGCTATACCCTGTTTAGCTTAAATAATGTCCCTAGAAGCCATCAAAATAACGAGGAACGTGACTTACACACGCTAATTCTCTTTTGTGAGGCAAACTCTAATGGAAAACGTATTTGTCCAGACATAATCATAATGATAAAAATGTCATCCTAATATATTGGAGATTTATGTTTATCTCAGTTGTAAATGACAACGATGTTTATGTAGAAAGAGGATTAAAAAATAACCGTAGGTACTGATTAGTTTAAATGGCAATGCGAGTAAGTTTCTTGTCGAGCAAAATTAAACAATTCAAACATAAAAGAGGCGTGAATATTAAAAATAATATCACTCGTTCTATTGATTAAGTATGACAGGATAATTAAAACTAGCAGATCGCATGTTTGTTCTCAAAGACCTGATATACTGTGTTGCTCTAAAAGAACAACACAATAACAGTGAACATTACCACTGACACTGTCTCACTCATATCAGTGTTATACATTTATTAGCATACATTAGCCTTTCTTCGAAGCTAAAGACCCAACTGAGCTATTGTAAATCAAGCAATATTAACCTAAATACTGTGTGTGATTACTAGGTGCTAAACCCATTCCAGGTGATTATTGTTACTAAAACAGTCCAAACGTTTAACATATTATTCTGGAAAGAAAATGGACCGATATTAAGTGGGTATATCTTTTCAGAAATGATTGATACATCCTAAGCTATACACGTGGCTATGTGGGCTTATTATTTATACAACTCTAGAAGTAGATATAAAAGTCGAACAGGAGCAGGATATGTAGCATTCAAGGAACTCAGTCAACCAAACACACATACAAACACACATACAAACAAACTGTAATTACAAAAATGAATAAAAGGCACGATATGCCATCACAAACATATCAGAGTTGACAACAGGGCTATCACCTTGGACTACTCAGTTGGGAAAAGGCCGCTGGGGCGTTCAAAAATGCACTAAACCTCACTTTTACCCTATCCCAATAAAAGGGGTCAGAAAAATATATATCCGCCAGGTTATATCCTCTAATAAACAAGGCAGATTAATGTGCAATATAAGTATAATACAAAGATGTTCATTTTAATATGAATATAGAATACAAATGCACAGAAAGACACAAAGCCAGTACTCTAAAACAACTTGGTCGACGTATGTTTGCATGCTACATCTCCGTGTCTGAAGAATCAATTGTGGGAGTAAAGAAAATAACTGGGATTACAGCGGTTAAGTTATGTGTGTACCAAGATGCTATTTACAGTATAAGAAAACTGTAGACAATCTTCTACACACAACTGTTGCATTTTAATATTTTACATTTACGTGGCCTGAACGCCTGTTTTAATATGTCTATCCAAGCTTAACATACACCATTGCAAATCACTAATTTGGAATCAGTGCTTTAGGCGACGTTGTAATAGTTGCATTCATCAAACGTCATGTTTTCGGAATTGCTACGCATTCCTTCTGTTAAGTGTGTTTGATCGAGGAGATGTTTATCATAGCAAATATCAATTAATGTCAAGACCTCAGAGTATAAAACCGTAATTGAATTTGAGACAGCCTTCAAGTGTTATACTACGCTGTATTGTGAAATTCCGTAAGTTTCTTTCGAGTCGAGTAAAGTACAATTAACAGGACATATTTCGATTTATTTTCTGTTCAATCACGCAGTGAAAGACTGGATACAATATTGTACTTATTTTCTCAATAAAACGGAAGCTCTCACATTTATCAAATTAAATAAGCGACCTTCCGTGGAGCTAAACGACAAATCAACACTGAGTGTATGGAAGGGAATCAAGGTCAAAAGTAATAATGTGTTAATTGTGTTTCTGCAATGTCTCATGTGTGTAAGTATTGCATATTTGTTTTTCTCTTTGTTGCAAATGCAACATTATAACCTTGCAACTTTCAAACGCCAAACATCCTAATGCGTCCAGTGTATGCTCCGCGATATTACATGTATGTAAACATGTAACATGTAATACATCAAATTTCCTTGTGACAAATTCTAACATGCAACATTGCATCTCTTTAATAAGTATCAGTTGCATTCGTGGTAAATACAACATTACAAACTTGCAAGTTTCAATGGTTGTAATTACAAATTTAGAGTGTCTAATTGTTAATTTTACGCAGTATATACAACTTGTGCAGCAGACAATCTAGATCGATTGTAGCGCCGCTTAACGTCATCATTTCGACGATTGCACCATTATGACGACATGTGGCTAACTGTATCTACTAACTGGTGACTTTGTAAATTGCAATTTTTGGGTCCAAATATAACTTTCGCTTTCAGAGTTGTCTCATCCTGAATCTGTTGTTATCGGAATTCGCTGGGCATGTTATGATTTTAAGTTCGTCTGTTGTCAATTATCTTCAAAAGTATGCTATAATAACTGTGACCGAGGTGAGGGATCGATGCGCTAAGGTATAATGTATCTGTCGGACATACGTTTGCAGTAAAAGTTATTTGGAGTTGTGGTAGCTGCTCGAAGCAGGTAAGTGTCAACAACATGCTTTTCCTCACATTTCGCTTTGTTTCGCTCATACACAGACACATTATTACATAATAATAAATTGTTATTAGTTCTGTGGCTCATGCTAATTCCTCAGACAACAAAGTGTAAACTAGCTATCACTGGCGCGTAACTATAGTTAGGAAATACCTTCTTCTGGTATTATATATATAGGTTATTTTAATCAATTAAATACATAACTAATGTACTTCCTTTAACATGTTTAATCAGTGATACAAAATAAACTAACAAACCCTTCTTCGGAAATGAGGCTACCATTACATAAAATTAAAATTGATTATGTTCAGTATCAGTAGAAAGAAATAGAAATAACACATTCTTCATTATAACTTCTATACAGTGATAACGAACATGTACCTATACTTGCTATATATTTTATATGTTAGCATCTGCATATCCTAGTATATTAAAAAACCAGGACAGATACTCATACGATGATAACAGCAGCCAGTATTTGTGCCAGACCATAAAGGAAACCGGACACATTCATGTCCTCATGCTATCGCATGAAACTATCCATCTTGCAACTGTGTATTTTAGTTCTACAGTTGCGATTGGATAGTGATTTGGGATAAGCATGTTATTTCTACAATCATGTTTTTCATCACTTACATCTGCCAATTGATTTCTGTTCACATCACAAAACAGACTTCATGACAATTGTAAGTATTAACTAAAGTCTATCCAACAAACACTGTACAAGGGTCGACATGCATTACTTTTTCAGCTGGCCAGCAGGGCCATTCAGACCTGAAAGTTACTGGCCTGAAAGCAAATGTACTGGCCCCAAAAAATCATGAAATATCACTTTGATTTTCATCATAAACACAACAATTTTTACACGTCATGCCCTTAGATTCTGTATAGTCGAACCATTTAAATTCCAGCGTCCTTTTTGGAGAAACTCACGCTTCATGTCTTTTCGTATTGTTTGCGTTGAATCGCCTTCTACTCATCTGTCTTGGACTTTTTAGACTGTGGCTAATAATTCATAAGAAATTTCTCCATGTTGTAGAGTATGCTATTCGCTCTGCTTGTTTGAAAACTCTAACGCAAAACAGAACTGTGTTCCAAAAGCTTGCGACAGTAATTATCGGGGGGAAATAAATGCATACTACATGTATGTATGAAAAAATACATTTTATTTTGTTACTGTTTATCATAATTAATACTTCAAGCCATTTCAACTTAGATTTCAATTAATTCTCCGTCGAGATATTCAAATACTGACTAAAACTGGCTCTATGCGACTCGATATTAAGTCCACAAGACAAACTCGCTTTTGATAAATGCTGCATGATTCTTCGACGTTATCCAATGAAATCGCTGCCTGCTTAATCCGATTGTATATTAATTTTCTTCCGGTAGAATGTTTTGAGTCAAATAGTGATTAAACAAGAGGCCCAAGAGGGCATGTGGACGCTTTACCGGCTTAAGTGTTCACAGGCAGAAAATGGCATTTTTCAGAAAAAACAAGGGCCATAACTCCCTTGTTATTGATCCGATTTTGCTGGTTTTCAAACTTGTCTTCGTTTTTATTATTAACACTCTGTGCAAGTTAGATTAAGATTAAATAATAAATAAAGGTAATAGTGTTCACAAGGCAGAAAATGTTGTTTGTTTTTTCAGAAAAATCAAGGGCCATAACTCTGGTGTAACTGACCAAATTTTATCTTGTTTTTATACTAGTCCAAGCTTTCATTAGTATTAACAATCTGCACAAGTTTGGTAAAGATCAACTAATAAATGGGGCTGCTAGAGTGTTCACAAGGCAGATAATAGCATTTTCCAGAAAAACAAGGGCCATAACTCCCTTGTTCCAGACCCAATTCAGCTGGATTTCGAACTTATCTGAGCTTTTATTTTAATTAACAATCTGTGCAAGTTTAATAAATATCAAATTATAAATAAAGGCGCTAGAGTGTTCACAATGCAGAAAATAGCATTTTTCAGAAAAACAAGGCACATAACTCCAATCTCGAACTTGTTCAAGCTTTCATTATAATTAACAATCTGTTCAAGTTTGGTTAAGATCAAAAAATAAATGTAGGTGCAAGAGTGTTAACAAGCACAAAATAGCATTTTTCAGAAAAAACAAGAGCCATAACTCCACTGTTACTGATCTGATTTAGATGGTTTTGGAAATCGTCTAAGCTTTCATTGATATTAACAATCTGTGCAAGTCTGGTAAAGATCAAATAATACATGAAGGTGCTAGAGTGTTCACAAATCTTAATAAGGCATTTTTCAGCAAAACAAGGACCATAACTCCGGTGAAATTATTTCAATCTGGCTGGTTTTGGAACTTGTCTGAGCCTTAATTGATATCAAGACACTGGAAAAGTTTCGTAAAGATCCGATTAATATTGAAAGCTCTAGAGTGTTCACAAGGCAGAAAATAGCATTTTTCACAAAAACAAGGGCCATAACTCCAGTGTAACTAATCTAATCTGGCTGGTTTTCAAACGTGTCTGAGCTTTTATTGCTATTAACAATCTGAGCTAGTTTGGTAAAGATCAAATAATAAATAAAGATGCTAGAGTGTTCACAAGGTATAGTATGTCATTTTTCACAAAACAAGGGCCATAACTCCGTTGAAATTATTCTGAGCTGGCTGGTTTTCAAACTTGTTCGAGCTTTTATTAATATATAGACACTGGGAAACTTTCGTTAAGACGCAATTTATATTTAAGGCCCTAGAGTGTTCAGAAAAATAAATTAACATTTTTCAGAAAAACAAGGGCCATAACTCCGGTGTTACTAATTCGATTTGGTTGGCTTTCAAACTTGTCCGAGCTTTTATTAATATTATTAATCTATGCAAGTTTAATAAAGATCAAGTAATAATTGAAGGTGCTAGAGTGTTCACAAGGCTTGAAATGGCATTTTTCAGCAAATCAAGGGCCATAACTCCGGTAAAACTAATTTAATCTAACTGATTTTCAAACTTTGTTGAGCTGTAATTAATAATAACAATCTTTGCAAAACAAGGGCCATACAGGCGTTCACGATTGAGCATGGAATTACGTTCATACTGACGCAATGTCATCGCGTGATCAACTCCGCCCCCTTCCTCGCTGGCTGGATGTAAACACTAGTGTGAAAAGAAATCTCAATTTGAATCCGGCGGAGATGTGCTTTAGGCATATAAACCAGCCAGCATTACAGTAGAATTGCTCGAGAGATATACCTGGAATATGCTATTTTGAAAGTAGTAAGTTCCATCACTGCTGGGGAAGCCTGAAGTTATTTTCACAATCCACAGCAAATACATGTATATAATAGCGAAAAGGTGAATTGTACTCAGTGATATGTTATGATATCGATTTTTGTCACGTGAGACTTGTAGGTGAGTGGGAGGTGTCAACTAGTTTCAATTTACTGAGAACTTCTATTTTATTGGACGGCGTCATCGGTTGTTTATATGTCTGACGCGTCAAACATCGATAGACGCAATCGATGTAATTCCATGCTCAATCGGGAACGACTGTAACTCCGGTGAAATTAAACTGATCTGGCTGATGTTCAAACTTGTGCGAGCTTTCATTGATATAAAGACACTGGCAAAGTTTCGTAAAGATCCGATTAATAATGAAGGCCCTAGAGTGTTCACAATACAAATTAACAGACGGACGGACGACGGACAACTCGTCATCCCATAAGCTCTGCTGACCTTCGGCCAGTAGAGCTAAAAACTCGAAAAAGAAATAGATTTAGATCAACTTTTGATATTGTTTTAAATTTCTATCTCAAAATATGAATGGCCCGTCAGTCTAGTTACTTTGGATGTTGAATGACCCGAGACCAAATCCACTGGCCGCGGGCCTACGGGCCAGCGGTTAAGTTGACCCCTGAACACATACTATGTTGGGGCCTTCTTAGATCAAGTTATTAATTTGCTTAAACATACAAGAACTGATTCTAATTCTCAACAGAGCAAACCTAAACCATTTTATGCAACAATTAAGAAAAAATAATAATTGTGTAACATTATAATTGTCATTCTATATTTTCTGTAATACCCTGAGCAATTTTACCTATATATACTACTTAAAAATTGCTAAGGACTACTTTTTTACTGTCTAAATGTCTTGCTGAACTACATGTAAATAGCATTATTACCTGAAATTATTTAGGGCAGTTTATAGTCTTCAGAAGCACACAGTATTGAATTGTTAAAGAATCAATGAAATGAATATCGTTATTTTGAATTAATTTCTAATAAAAGTTTATGGAAGAAAAAAAGTGATCCTTAGCGAATTTTGAGTAGTATATTAACTGTGTTTAAAACACGGCAATGTTGGAGTGTTAATTAATTTGCGCCTTACATAAAATTTAATTAAATTTTGAGTTTTAATTTATTCTT